>CAKAKR010024141.1:0-154873 GCA_916700685.1 Adelosebastes latens
AATTGACTTCAAGACATCTCTGACTACATACATGCTAAAAATCAAACATTTTTACTGTTTTAATTTAGATATTTTCAAAAGTAAAAGTCCCTAGAAGTGTATGATTCAACTTTTTCCCATGGTCTAGTGTTAAAAAGTTAATAAAAATCATAATATCCAATCGCAATACTTAAAAATCGCAATACATATCGAATCGGCACTCAAGCATCGTGATAGTATCGAATCAGGAGATAGGTGTATCGTCCCAGCCCTAGTACAGTATGTAGGGTCTACTGATTTCTTAAAGTGTTTATAACTGATATTTTGTAGAATAACAATGACAACAATAATAGATTACTGTTTCTGATTTGCTTTCCCAGCATAAGCACAGCTTGACAACACAAAATGTACAACAATGATTAATATATTGAGTACTGCATTCATTTAGAAAATCCAGCATTATTGGCATTACTTAAAAGCCAAGCATTTCAGACACGCCTTGTGGTAAAAAAACAAAAAACAAAACTGACTCGCAGTTGTACACAGAAAAGAAAAAGAATCTGCATCTGTCTCACACACCCGAGTAATTCTCACGATTAAAAACCTAATTACCAGAGACTGATCTGAACAGGGCTAAATAAAGAATGAAACTGAGAATGATATGTGCTGCTCAAAGTTAATGAGCAACTCACCCATGGGTCATGGACATTGGAAATATTATTTCTGTATGCAAGAAGCGGGCCTCAGTCAGATTCCACATGGTCGCATAATGGAGGGGGGGGATTAACGAAGAATACCTCCTGTCATCTGTGGACAGCGTGATGAGCTGAGAGGGGACCGAAGGAGAGAGAGAGTGATAAAGAGAGGAGGGAGAAAGAGACAGAACTAGGCCAATTGTTCTGATGTGCTTAACTCTTTCTGGCTTTGTGTGTGTGTGTGTTTACGTAAACATGCCATTCAGGATAGGTACATTGTATCACTGGACCTGGATTAAAGGACATCTTGCAGCAACCATACTGCCTTCAACACATAATGACATGGTGAAGTTTGCTTTATAGGGCTGAAACTACTGATTATTTTCATTATTGATTTTATTTTTTAAGTAATTATGTACTTGATTAATCATCCATTGTTTACTTGATTGTTTATTTAATAAAAAGAAGGCAATAGTGAGAAATGTCTATCACAACCCAACCCAAAATTGCTTACTTTGTCTAAACAACAGTCCAAAACCTACTAATAGTCAATTAACTATCATATAAAACAGACATCACATTTGAGAGGCTTGCAGTAAGGAATTAGTTTATCCGGCAATGAAGTTGGAGGGAACTCAACCTGTTTTTGTGATGACAGGTAGATCAGACAAGTACTCAGGTCCTTTACTTAAAGTGGCAGTAGGCAGTATATTTTTGGCATCATTGGGCAAAAATTCCATAATAACCTTTCAGCATATTGTAATTTAAGTGTTCTGAGAGAAAACTAGACTCCTGCACCTCCTCATGGCTCTGTTTTCAGGCTTTCCAAATCTAGCCCGTGACGGGAGACTTTGACCAATCACAGGCCATTTCAGAGAGAGAGCGTTCCTATTGGTTGTACTCCGGTCATGTGACCAGAATTTGGCATTCCTTCAACAGATTTCACAATGGCTGCTGTGTCACAAACTTTCTCATTTTACAGCTAAACCATACACTACAAGATGATTCTGAAAACATTTGAGGGGAGAAATAGGCATTAACAGTAACATTATATTGATCATATTTGATCAGTGCTGCTTAGTTTGACCGTTTGGTCGGAGTTCGCGAGTGACTGACAGACGGCTTTCATAGACAGCAGATGGACAGCAGACCTAAGATCAGCTCCGACTGCTTGTTTTCCTCCAGTCTTTGAATTTTGCAGATGCCGTTAGGAGCACCGGAGGACACCGGAGGACACCGGAGGACACCGGAGGACACAGAGGCACATGATTTTTTCAGGTTACCTGTTTCATGTTCTACTGTCACGATATAGTGACCGTTTTATAAAAATAACTTTTTTCAATCATATTTGCTCCAATCTCGCCTACGTCAGCTTTAAGTAAAAGTAATACAACAACGTAAAAATACTTCCTTACAAGTAAAGACCTTGCAATCAAAATCCGACATAAGTAACTAGAATTACCGCCTCGCAGTCGTATGCCTCCGCCAACAAGTCAAGTTGCAGTTTTTATCCATGTCTGTCTAAAATGTCATCCTGTTAGACATGTGTGTGAAATTGTCATAAGCATATGCATTCCTGAATTATGGCCAAAAACGTGTTTCGTGAGGTCACAGTGACCTTTGACCACCAAAATCTAATCACTTCATCCTTGAGTACAAGTGGATGTTTGTGCCAGATATAATGAAATTCCCTCCAGGCGATCCTGAGATAACTCTTTCATGAGAATGGGACGAACGGAAGGTCACAATGACCTTTGACCGCCAAAATACAATCAGTTCATCGTTGAGTCCAAGTGGACGTTTGTGCCAAATTTGAGGAAATTCCCCTTGATTCCTGAGATATCGATATCGGACGGATGGACAGACAGACAACCCGAAGATATAATGTCTGCAGAAAAAGTGATATATTATTACACATTACATAATTATATTGTTGCATAAGCAGCATTTGACTGTTGTAGCTGGTCGATGAGAAGCTACAGTAACAGTGGTTGCTAACGTAGGGGTCAGACCACCTCCAATGGGTCACAAGATAATTCTGAAGGGGTCGTGAAATGATTGATGGCAGAGAGAAAAAAAAACTAAGTTCTGCTACACAAATCTGTATTTATCGGTTTTCTAATTTTACTCTTTTGTGAAATATTAGATTTTTTACATCAAAGGGCCTCAAACTATTATTTTAAAGAAACCATGTAAGAAGTTTAAAGGGGAAATCACTCGTTTGTGGAACTGCTAGGCATCTAAAACATGACAAGGTACTCCAACTAGAACTGCTTTTCTCTAAGAGGTCTCAAGGCAAAAAGGTCGGTAAGCACTACTTTAACATTTAACATAACTATGTGTTATATTTTATAAGCTTATTTATATATATGAATATGCTTTTTTTTTTTTTAAACATAAAGCCCCTGAAAACTTTCCAGTTACATATCCATGGTTAAATAAACAAACATCAATGTTAATGTTTTGAAAAGAAAAACATCCTTGGTTTATTTATTAAGTGTTCTCGGCTGACTGAGACGGCTTCATCAGGACTGTGTATGTGTGGTTTGATCAAATGTGATTGACAGTGGCCTGACAACATAAACAAACAACGACTGTCATCATATTTTTGACATGTTGCTAAATCCTGATAGAAGTATGTGACATCATCTTTTTCTCTCCCAATTTAAACCAGTGAGAAAAACACAGAGAAAAACACAAATAGAGAAATCTATTTTGTGTAATAATGAAAATTGTTTATAATTGGTGGATTAGTTCGGTAGTGGAATAGAAGTTTGAAGGAGCATTTAGTGGAAATACTCATGTAAAGTAGAGTTGCGTTTGTAATAGTCCGCGGAAGCGTGGCACAGAGCAGGTGATGGAGTTTATTGAGCGACTGTTAATTTAAGTTACGAGGAATAATAACGTTATTGAAGGTTATGTGGCACAACGAGTACAACAGGCGAGATTCACTACAGGCGGGCAAGAGAGGTGGTGGATGGGTCAAACATCTTAAACCAAACTATGATGGGTTTTTTTAGGGCCGTCAAAGTTAACGTGATAATAACGCATTAAGGCTAATTCGTTTTAACGCCACTAATTTCTTTAACAAATTAACGCAACTTGTGATTTTTAGGTTGTAACGCTCTCAGTGTTAAAGCTAGAGTGATACTGGCATCATATGAAACTATGAATCCTGAGGAATCCATTGGTACCAACCATATCATACTAGCTTGTCGAAAAGGAGGCTAAATAACACTCACAAGCTTATGCTAAATATTGGTGAGGAAAAACTGGCATGATCATTTTCAAAGGGATCCCTTGACCTTTGACCTCAAGATATGTGAATGAAAATGGGTTCTATGGGTACCCACGAGTCTCCCCTTTACAGACATGCCCACTTTATGATAATAACATGCAGTTTGGGGCAAGTCAGAGTCAAGTCAGCACACTGACACACTGACAGCTGTTGTTGCCTGTTGGGCTGCAGTTTGCCATGTTATGATTTGAGCATATTTTTTATGCTAAATGCAGTACCTGTGAGGGTTTCTTGACAATATTTGTCATTGTTTTGTGTTGTTAATTGATTCACAATAATATATATATACATACATGTGCATAAAGCAAGCATATTATATTGCCCAAACCATGTTGATAAGAATATTAAATACTTGACAAATCTCCCTTTAAGGTACATTTTGAACAGATAAAAAATGTGCGATTAATTTGCAATTCAATTTAAAAGGTTAACCACTTTTTAAATTTTTTTTAAAACTGTGACAGTAATCCGGGTGAAAATAAAATATGTATCCCTCAAAAAGTAATTAAGAATGCAGTTTAATTGTATGGGAACGGAATTTTGTAGGAGACAGGGTTGGTAGAGTACCTCAAAACTGAGTACAGTACTTGAGTAAATGTTGTTTACCTTCCACCACTGGGATGGATACAGAAACAGAAACACACCATCCTCCAAGCAAAGACCTCTAACGTATGGTATCTATTCATCCGATCCGGTCTAGTAAAGATTAGATAAAGTCTTGGTTAGGTAACACAGAATACAACAACACGTGTGATCCGTTATACTAGGAAAAACAATTCAACAGGAAAGAGGATATACTGTTAATACCCTGGGCTTCCATGTGAATTGATATGCATGTGGGGATTGTGACATGGATTGTTTTTAGCAAAACATCTGCATTTAATCCCCCTTTGTGCATTATTCAGATGACGAGAATTTATACACGGACACGTGACGGAGTGCTTCTTTGCTATTTCAAATTTTCTTACTTTCATTTTGATTTATGCAGATTGGTTTTCCTCCACTTCACCAAAGAGGGTTCAATAATGACACTATAGGGCTGAGGCAGTCCGCACAGTAAATCCTCAATGTGATTAGATGCGAGTTTAAGAACCTTGTTGAAAAGTGTGCAAGCTGTGCACAAATTATATTTGAGCAAGACAAAAGACTAACATTTATATGGTAATAAATTGGAAATAACTAATGGCAGTAAAACATAGTCCTGGCATAATGGGTGTTTAGTTGTTAGTTGGGGTGTGTTCATATGGTGATAGCTCTTAGGACGACAAGAAAAGTGGTTTTACTCTTAATGAGTCTACTTAGATGTTGTGCATGAAATTCCATTATAATGATGGAAACACTTGTTAACCTTGAGATTGTCTAATGTCCCCCACTTAGCTTTCTTTTGGTGTAACTTGGCATGTACCTGTGATTGGAGAAAGCGTAAAAGAGAGCAACCTTTGCCAATGTTTGCAATGTGATGTCCATTAGGAGATTGATTTTTAAACCAGAGAAAGAAGGCGAGTGCGTGGCTGAGGATGGTTGGAGGGAGAACGAATCATTAGAAAAAGGAAAAAAAATATCTTTTCTGTTTCCTTGTCAATACAAACTGCATTATCTCATCTGTGGGTTCCCTCTCCTCAGCCCCCGCCCCTCCGTGGAGACCAAACATCCGCTGTCACCTGTCAATCAAGCCCTGACAGACAGTGACCTTGCTCGGCATTGTTAGAAACGATTTGAATCGACCTTGCATTTTCAAGTTGCTTCCGCTGCTGGTTTCTCCGGCAATTGGCTTTTAAAAGAGGTGCCATGACAAATAAAATTGGATTGATTAGCTCTCAGATTAGCTGATTTATTGAGTTAGAGTCTGAGGGGCCGGACCGGAGATGTTCATAGAGTTTTTTTATATTCAGTTGTACTACAGATTCATGACGCACAATGATAGTGAATGAGCTTTTTACATCATGGCCCTGATTTACCAAGCTATCGTACGCACCGGTGTACTCTTACATTGAAGGTGAACACGTTTCCTACAGAAATCTAACAATTTAAACATGATCATCAGGCTGTTCTCATACACCGTTCGTAGTTATACCTACAAAAAGTAATGTACTGTAATTCATATAATTGTGAACCAGGATGTATAAAGAGAGACAACTGCCGCATACCGAGGAGGTAGGGTTGGATGGGTGGGTGAAAAAACACCAGACTTTTGCCCAGGAGACCGCTTTTCGTACCCCGTGTGAAACCAGAAGTCAACTTTCATTTATTTGTCGAGTAACTTCCGAACTTGCGTTACGCCACTTCCGTGTTATTTTAACCCAAACCGTGATCTTTTCAAAACCTAACTAAGAAGTTTTTGTCACATACTGTAACTTCCGTACTTAAGTTACGCCACTTCCAGAGTTACTTAATCCAAAACACAATCTTTTCCTAAACCTAACTAAGTAGTTTTTGTCACGTAACTTCCATACTTAAGTTACGCCACTTCCAGAGTTACTTAATCCAAAACACAATCTTTTCCTAAACCTAACTAAGTAGTTTTTGTCACGTAACTTCCGTACTTAAGTTACGCCACTTCCAGAGTTATTTCAAACCAAACCGCATCTTTTCCTAAACCTAACTAAGTAGTTTCTGTCACGCAATTTTCGTACTTAAGTTACGCAACTTCATATGTTATTTTACCCCAAACCGCGATCTTTTCCTAAACCTAACTAAGTAGTTTTGTTGTCTAAACTTAGTTGTTTCCTGTGAAGACAGGAGTTTATTTTGAAAAGACTGGAGTGGAAATTGACACTTGCGCCACGTGTTGTTGGACATTCGTGGGAAAACGCAAGAAAAATTAGGAATAACTTTTTGCAAGATATCATACGAACCGTTGTATGAGGGTACGTTGTGATCATACACTGACATCCACAATACATATAGCCAAAAGCATGCAGTTTAGACAGGGTGCCTGACACTGAACATCCTTTTGAGAATTTCACTTTATACAAATCTATGTAAATGTTTGAATAGACTTGCTTAGCATTGCATTACTCCAAACATACTGTTTGTCTAAAAATCAGGTTGTTTTGCAGAATGAAAGCGGTAAGCAAAAAACCTTGTTTTTGTTGCAACTCAACAAGATGAGAAATGCTTGACTGCGGGGCATTGTCATTTACCAGCAACCCGCTATTTCGTGCAAAAGTATGTCAGCATGATTTGTGCTCTCTATACTGATACTTGTGGAAGTTTTTTTTGTCCTAAATTATTATAGGAGAAATGTCAGCCCTCGCATTTTGTATCTAAATGAGGGTTAGCTGCATGAACACTATCCGTAATATATGTGTGTGTTGTTTTTGTATGGGTATTTTTGCAGGTGGGGGGGAGCTGAGGGAGAGCGAGGGATGATATGGGTTTGAGTGTGTGTGTGTGTGTATATGTGTGTGTGTGTGTGTTGGCAGGGTTAGCTGTCTAACTCAATCTGTCCAAGCTCATGTTCCTGTCAGGGTTAGCGTAAGCCAGCAGTCAGATATGTCAGACACTAAATGCCAGTTTCAGGGGAACAAAGTCACTTTATTTTTTTTTTTTTGCCTCCATTTCATATGTAGAGCTCAAGGAAACAAATCGCAAGACAAGACTGTGGAGGTTACTACTGTACGAGCGGGGGGTGTCAGGGAGGAAGATGAAGAAGAATACTGACTAGAGACAGACAATTATACAGCAGGGAAGACTCTACTACAAAATATGCTGATGTGCCATGTGTGTGTATGTGTGTGTGTGGGTGCATGTGACAGGGAGGTAACACATGGTGATGCTGTTCCTCTGGAGGAGACAGAGAACTGTCACAATCTGCACCTCAAGCACTCTTTCTTTTTCCCTCTCTCTCTCTCTCCATCCCTCTGGCTCTGTCTCTCTGTTTCAGAAGAGCAGTCAAAATGATTGAGTTTTTTTTTTTCTTTTTTAGGGGGGGGGGTTGCTGTAAAATAACAAAATTGTAGCCTCTGCGAGCAGTGATTTTTGTGAAGTGGCTGTTGCCAGTCTCTCGCTCATTCTCACACATTACAGCCTCCCTCTCCCTCCCTCTTTTTTTGCTCTCTCTCTCTTTCTCTCTCCCTCTCTCTCATGAATGTCACCTCTACTGATGGTGGCTGCTGGAATTCACGCACACATACTCTCACAACCGCTCGCTGACTTTGGATGGGAGGAGGAGGAGGAGGGGGAGGAGGAGGAGGAGGAGGGAGGGGGGTCTCGGTGAGGACTGTGGGAAAGGAGCGTGCCATCGGAGGCAGAAGAGGAATCTCTGTCTGTCTGTGTCCATGTCTCTGCTGCTCCGTTCCCGGCTTCATTCCTGCAAAGACCGCCGACGTCCCGCCCGCCGTTCTACCTCTGGATTTAAGTCGGCTGCTGGATTACCGCTCGCACCCCCGGCTCATTATTCCACGCTGCCACGTTTAAATGGGAGGCAAAGTTGGACCTCCGTGGACTGCACAAATGGTGACAAACAGTTTGGTATCTCTCGCGCTTTTAGGAGCTTCCTAGCATTCAAAATGATTGCACTTTTCTTCAGTAAAAGTGTTTTTATATGTAAAAACATTTGAGCGCCTTCTCTTTTGGTTGTTGTCTAGTCAAAGTAGGTTTTGCAATATAATATTTTGAACTTGGCTATTGAGGCACCCTTTAATGTGAAAATGAGTGGGGAAGAGGGGTAGAAATAAGTCTCCGTCTTTCCCTTTTTAAAAGTCATTCTTACCTTTCTGTTCTTTTTCAAATTGAAAATGTGACTGTGGCACTTTTTCGTTTGCTCCCTTATAGTGTCATATTTGTTATTTTTGGTCAGAGTGGAGGCTTTACATTGGACTGCAGGTGAACTTGCATCTCCTCCAGTTCTTCCCTCTCCAAGGGAACCCTCAAACTAAACTCTTCCCTGTTAACCCACTTAGGCGGCCCGATCTCCCCTGTGGGGGCTTCTCTGAACCGTTTGTCCTACTCTAGTTTTTTTTGAGGAAAGCAAAAGCCAAACCAGCAAAAGGGGGGGTACTGGGAAGGAAGACAACCCCCCTCCCAAAGGTGAGAGGGGGGGAAGATGGCAGCTCTCGCCAGCTCTCTCATCAGACAGAAACGGGCGGTCAAGGAGGACCCAGGCAACCGACCGGTAGTCAACAAGCGCAAGCCCTGTCCTAAGAGCAACAAGTCCTTGTGCCAGAAACAGATCCTGGTCCTGATCTCCAAAGTGCGACTATGCGGGGGTCGAAAAGGTCGAAACGAGAAAAGACCGGGTGAGTCACTGCTATCATTTTCATCTTTCTCTGCTTGTTCCTGTTCTTGCTCAATATGTTGGCATATTTGGCTAAAAAATAATTAGAAAATGGAGCCAATGAGATTTACATTTTTACAATTATCAAAACACAAAATGTATCTGTATTATAAAATGTATTATTTCAATGTGTTGTCATATTGTCAACTTGGAAATTTCAATTTGAAAAAGAATCCCACAGGTTTATTTAGTCAATCAAAAACCTGCCAGAGAGCTTTTTCATATTATTCAGTTCTCTTTTATCCCCTGTGCATTTGAAACTCAGCAGATCAAAATTGTATTAAAATACCTTTTCAAAAGGAATCACAATATCTGTTGAAGCAGTTGTTTTCAGGGCAGCTTCACCTGTTTGAAACACTGACCGATGGCAGCCACTGCACTCAGCTCTGCAAAGTAAAAAATAAAAAAGTTGTTGAATGAATGCAAAACTCAGCTGGAATGACTTCCCACACACCTAATGGGGCTTTTGCATTCAAACATATAATTATACGGAGAACTGCAGGAACAATAAATTGTGAAATTGGCTAAAAACCATCATGACAGTTTTATGCAGTCTAAGTACTGTCTCTAGATGTATGCACATCTGCAGATTGTGGAATTCAATGCATCTGTGCACATTTCAGTTACCCATTAGCATGTACACATGATTGCATACAATTGTACAACAAATAGTTGTCTCAAGCAATGGGCGAAATTATTGTGAATGTTAATGAAACGTTAACGGATGTACACGCACACACCTGAATAGTTTGAGTAGAAGTTAAGATTTCTGTTTTGAATTGATTAATTGAAATTATGCAGAATCCAGTGAGTGACACACTCGAGCACAAATTGTGGTTGGAAGAGGAAAATCCATCGGTCGATTGAGATTTGGAAGTCGATTAGGAAAATTGGGATACAACATATACAATTCAATAGGTGTTGTATTGTTTTGTCATTTTTGTGACTATTATTTGTTATTTTTATCACAAACATTACAACATTTAAAAAAAAAAAAAAAAAAAAAAGTTAATTCTGGTGGACTGGGCTACTGTACACTGTCACGTCAACTTCATGTATGTAAACTAGGGCTGTCAATCGATTAAAATATTTAATCACGATTAATCGCATATCAGTCCATAGTTAATTGCGATGAATCACAAATTAATTGCACATTTTTTTATCTTTTCAAAATGTACCTTAAAGGGAGATTTGTAAGTATTTAACACTCTTATCAACATGGGAGTAGACAAATATGCTTGCTTTATGCAAATGTATGTATATATATATTATTGAAAATCAATTAAAAACATAAAACAACGACAAATATTGTCCAGAAACCCTCACAGGTATTGCATTTAGCATGAAAAATATGCTCAAATCATAACATGGCAAAATTAAGCCCAACAGGCTACAACAGCTGTCAGTGTGTCAGTGTGCTGACTTCACTGTGACTTGCCCAAAACTGCATGTGAAAAAGTGATAAAGTGGGCATGTCTGTAAAGAGGTGACTCGTGGGTACCCATAGAACCCATTTTCATTCACATATCTTGAGGTCAGAGGTCAAGGGACCCCTTTGAAAATGGCCATGCCAGTTTTTCCTCGCCAAAATTTAGCGTAAGTTTGGAACATTTTCTTAGCCCGCCAGTATCTCTCTAGCTTACTAGAGCTTACTTACTTACTAACTCTAGATTTAAAACGGAGCCCGCTACAAACTAAAAATGCAAGTTGCGTAAATGCGTTAAAGAAATGAGTCGCGTTACTATGAATTTGCGTTAACGCGTTATTTTCACGTTAACTTTGACAGACCTAATGTAAACCTTTCAAAGTGAAATCTTACAGTACTGCTGTCTTGATGTCCACAACCTGCCACACAGCCAAACGTGTGTAAAACATTTCCCTGTGCTGGCTTCCTCTGTCAGCTTTTCTGATGTACTTTCTCTTTGAAAGCACAACTTCAACACTGAGGCTCTGAATGGAGAAGTATGTGATGTGTTGCCAACATCACCTTCTCTCTTGTCAATGAAAAAGAAAAATTAGCTCATTTGAAAGTATAACATCTCCTTGATGTTGTGCTTGCGGGTGCAGCGCGTGTTGTTATATTCTTGTTACATATTCATAAATGATAACAAATTTCTATGTTTAACATTTAATGGAAAGTAAACTTTGTTGTTGCATTTCTTAATACGTAACCCCCTGTGTATTCCTTTCCATAATAGCTTCTTTTTTTTTCTAAATGCACTTGCATTAATTCAGTAGAGAGAGTAATGTGATTTCTTCATTTATTTGTGCAGTATTCTTTACTCCTTTGGTGTGACTGGTAGACTGCTGAATTATTTAATTCATGACTGAGAAATGTTTTGCCTTATTCATGCACAATTAGTAAGTGTAGTATGCTTAAGTTAAATTATGCATATTACAGAAATGTCGCTGAACAAACATCCTTCATAAAGAGGCCACACACTTTCATGGCTGATTGGGGAAGAAAGAGTGAATTTAGAGTGTTTTTTCCCCCCGCAGAGCTAAAGACTGCATCTAAGCAGATTGAACGTGAGAGTGATGAGCGATGAGCAGAGCTTTGTGCTTGATGAAGACTTTCATTTTCATTCTGCACCGCTGTGTTCACACATGTCTACTATGCTTCAAACAGCATTGTAATTCAAAAACTTTGAAGTCCACTGCATGGCGAAAAAGACTGATGTACTGTAGATAAGACACTGTACATTATTTATTTTAGAGAATTGCAGAAAGCTTCACTTGAAATTTGTCTGGGAATGAAATAAGTCTTGCTTATCGAGTGGCATTTGTGGCAGGTAATAGACATAAACGTAAAGACATGTTGGTGGCTCAATATGACTGACTTTGCAAATGTGACATAACAATGATAACATACTGTAATAATACAGCTTTATTTCTTAGAAAAAGTGCATTGGAACCATTGTTTTGCATCTGTTCTGTGTAGCCTGGACAATCCCTGTTTTTATGAAACTGGCTGTTTACATAATAATACCACATGTTCGTCTGGTGTTGTAGTGGTCGCTCACATAAAGTTACAGTTATTATCGTTTTGGTTTCATGAGAATATTATCAGTGTTTTCGTTTGTTCTGAAAGGCTCTGTGTGACATGGCAACACGTCCCCATACCTTGACGACAGAATAGGTCCTTTGTCAATGACTCCCAAAACCAACACATACAGTATATGACCATTCTATTTAACATTGTGAAACGGTCACATGGCGGCAGTTTTAAACATGTGACCATTCGATTTAAAGGTGCTAAATTCAAAATTCAGAGCATTGAGGGATTGCCTCCACATGGCTCTCAACATGGCGACAGCTGAGCCGGAGGCCAGCAGTTAACGGTGCTAACAGCACAGGGTACTTGGTTAGGTTTAGGAAAAGATCATGATTTGGTTAAATTACGACGTTAAGTACGTGACGTAGTACGTGACGTGGTTCTGTAACTTAAAATAACTCAACGTGTTGACTTTTGATTTGACACTAGACATGAACAGCGGTCTCTTAGGTGAAAGTCGTGTGGTTGTTTGACCCGTCCATCCACCTCGACCTCCTCTCTACGCAGACTTTGTTACTCTTTGTACTACATCACCTGACTTCTTCCTTTCATAACTACTACAGCCACTAGAGTTTGACGCCTACCAACAAACGTAAATATTGGTCGTAATAAGCTGCTTGCACAGACGACCTATACGGACATTTTTTCCGATGAGGACGGCTTGGACATGACATTATTCTACTACACATATTTGTGAATGTGCATTCTGTACCAGTGTGGAGAAAGAAAGCTTTGTACAGTATGTTCTTGTGGTTCTTTATATACCGAGAGTGTCTATATGAATTTTACAAATTAAAGTTAAAAAGCAAGACTGAGTCCACAATGACAAAGTTAATATGCGGTTGTTTAACAGGCATAATGTTTACCATGTTCATCATCTCACTTTAGCATGTTAGCAAGCTAACATTTGCTAATTGGAACTAAACACAAATTATAGCCAAGGCTGATGGAATGTGTTTCATTTAGCAGGTATGGTCATCAACTAGAGGACAAATTGAAACTTTAAGATCATGATGGCACTAGATGAAAAGTCAGTGGGATCACCAAAGTCATTAGGATACATCCTCTAGGGACGATGAATGTCTGTACAAAATATCATCTTAATTTATCCAGTAGTTGTTGAGATATTTATATATATATAGTATATTTGTCAAGCAAAACAGGCTCACCAACTCACTCACAAACTCATAAATCTGCTTATTCATGCTTATCAGGCTGCAGTTTGTGGGGGAGCTAATTAGTTACTGTCAGACCTGTTCCACATATACTAACCCAATATACGTGCAGATGTAGACCTGTTAATGTTGCCACCAACACGCAAGGAAAGTAGCACCTGCTACAGTTTAAACAGAGCTAACGAGTGTTACTCTTCTTGTTTCAAAATGAGAGAAAAGACAAATCTGCTTCATTTATGCTATTGACCTTTTTACATTAACAGTACTGCCTGAAAGACTTTGGGATTTTTACCAGATATACAGTATACTGTATATATACAAAAAAATTGATTCACCTATGTATCGCATTATTTTTTACGATTTTGAAATCAATTTTTTAATGCCAGAATCTATATATTTGCTTAATTTGAGTCTAATCATTCATTTGAGAAAGAGGTTGCCACTTTTATTTTTGTAGTCTGCGCAATGTGACGTCATATCCGTTCCTGATCCTTAAACCTAAACAAAAAGTGAGCGGCCGCCGCGAGACGAAACAAAAAAGTAGAAAACGGAGGTCAAATCCAAAGTAGTAAAAACTACATATACAGTAAAGTATGGAAACACTTTGGGTTTCACACATTGCCAGGAAAAGCAGAGACGTGACTAAAGCTGCATGCTAACTCTGTCATGGACAGGAAACGTTATCGTATTGCGGTAACGTGCCGTCAAGCCAGCCGTCACTCACATCTCTGTGGTAAAATCGGCCGACGCTACAACTGTAGAGCACCCATATACTGACATTTATGTTAAATGCATTCAAATTACCCCGATGGAGCTGACCATAAAGAGAATGGAGCTGATGGACATCTCTGACTACATACATGCTGTAAATCAAACTTTTTTACTGTATTAATTTAGATATTTTCCAAAGTAAAAGTCCCTAGAAGTGTATGATTCAACTTTTTCCCGTGGTCTAGTGTTAAAAAAGTTAAATCGCAATAAATCGCAATATCGAATCGCAATACTTGTAGAATCGCAATACTTAAAAATCGCAATACATATCGAATCGGCACCCAAGTATCGTGATAGTATTGAATCGAGAGATAGGCGAATCGTCCCAGCCCTAGTTAATACCGTGTTACCAGAAAAATACATTTACACGTTTTCTCCACCATCACAGCATTCTGTAGATTCTTACTAAAGGAGAGTTTTTTTCAGCTGTCATATTAGCATCACACCGGCTATATTTACTACTGCCATAAAGCAACGGGCTAGTGAAGTGATGGGGACGGACATAAACCTTGCTGCTTCTACATGTGGTTGGCACAAAGCTCACACTGGATGAGATCCACGACAGAACCACGGAATCTGTACCTGCCTCACCCCTCTTCATCATCATCATCATCCTTCTCTATAGGTGTCCTGTTCTGTCCTTTACTATGCAATTAACCCCTTCTAGGGTTGCTGGCCTGACCAATAAAAAAACTCTCCCACCCCCCTGCCAGTGATCTGCACTGCTGCCCTCTTTTCAGATCAATTCAGCTCATTAATGTATAGCGATTAATCAATAATCACCCTCTTAGTTTGTTCAAGGTGGAATCTGACTAGAAAAGGGCGGGATATTGAGCTGCTTGAACCCCGTGTATCACCTTTACTACCTTTCTCTGAGTTCGATCAAATGAGCACTGCACAAACATACGTGTGCATGGAGATATTTAAATCTAAAATTAGCCCGATATGTGATACAAAGAAAGGGAATGCCACTATAGACTTCACAGTATCGTAGAAATACAAATAAGCATTAAAAATAGCAACACTCTCAGCTGAGTCATTAGAAACTAATGCATGCAAATATAGTGCAGACCTAGACATCTTGTAGCATTGGGTGGACTGTTTGGCATGGAGGTGCGCTGTAGTATGTCGTAGGAGTAAGCATCCGAGGGGGCCAGTCGACAGTCGGAGCACAAATGTAGGCCCCGGCTGGCGGAGCGGCGGGCCGGGTTACAAGGAGAGATCCAGCAGAGGATAGCATTAAGCTGACCCCAGGAGATCGGGGCCGCAAACTCGCTTACTCAACAACACCTGATCAGACAATGCAGTGTTAGGTAGCTTCTCATCAGAACTTTACTGCCTGTGACAGGGGTCAGAGAGAGAGACAGAGGAAGAGACAGAGACAGGGAGGGAGGGCGAGACTGTGGAGGTAAACAGAGGTTTTTAAAGAGAAGATATTACTGGGAAAAAAAAATTTATCAAAAGGTGGAGGTGGGTGGCAATGCTGGGGGTGGACACAGATAAAGAGGTAATGAAAGATAGAGGAGGGTATAGGGAGAGATAGCAGTGGAGATTAAAGGGAAGGTGGGTGGGACTGGAAAGAGCTGTGAATCAGACTGTCATAGAGGCAGCATGTGGAGAACATGAGATGGGAAGCCATTGGGGCTGGATATGAACTGTCACTGCAAGAAATGGAGTTCTTCTGTTGTTTAATACTCTTGTGTCTATGAAGTAGGTTGAAAGCTGAGCCTTTTTCTCCTATTCAATGAATGTTTTAGGTGTTTCAGTTGGTTAAAGTTGGGTGGGTGGGTCTTGTCGGTGGCTGGTGTACCGCTTGCAGATGCACAATTATAAATAAATTACATTTATACGCTACTTATTTGTTATGCTAGCTACATTTTGAGTGTTTTTTTTTTTTTGCATAGAAGTGCTATGGAGGTTAAGTGATAAAGGCCCCCCTAACATAACATGAGCTCCTCCATGAACACACAATTTTCTGCCAAATTTGGAACAGTTTGGCTTATTTCACATAAGAGATTTCTATATTGTCTATTATTTTGTCCGAGCATTAGTGACTTGTTTGAAGTGGAAGGGGCTGAGATGGAAGAAGGTGATGTCGCATACTTCAATGCACTTAAAATGTGTTGACAGTTGGTGGGTTGCCGCTAATGTTGCCAGGCCACTTGTCAATCAAACCTGGTCAAACCACTCCCACACAGTCCTGATGAAGCAGATAAACTGAGTTTTTAATAAACAATACCAACATTTTCGCCATTTTTGATTGTTGCTTCCTTAAACATGAAGCTTTAATGTTATAGAGAAGTATTTAACATTTGAAACCAAGTTGTTAGGGGGGGGTTAAAGGTAGGATTGGTAGTGCTGTTCAAATATATTTTCATTGGGAAAGGTTGGCAACACTGGACTGGGTTTTTCATTTGGATAATTTTTCAAATCTAGTGTACTCTCGCTAGTTTCTCAGCATTACCGACCCTACCTTTAAGGCAACAAAAGCACTTTGATTAAGGGAAAGATTCTGGTTTTGGTTACATTTTTAAAAAGTACACATCCTATCTCGTGCTTCAAGTCACTGTTGATTTTTTCAACAAAGACCACGACCTTTTCCTTAACCATAACCAAGTGTTGTGAGTGTCAAAACATAACCACAAAAAAATGAAATACATTTACACTGAACATTTTGTAGATACGTTCATTTACTTGGTAGACATGTTCATTAGAAACGTACAGGTATGTATGGGTGTACTGCCATCAAATTTTAATGCTACGATTATTGTGGCCGAAAATATCACAGTAAACAGTATTATCACAATAATCCCTAAACTTTCATGAAATTCTACTATTAGTGTTAAGATATAGTAAACTTCCTTCACCTTGGATTTAATTAAACCTAACAAAGTGAACAGTGAACTGTATAATGCAACTTTGTTGGACTGCAACATCAAACACACTTAAAAGCACCATAAACAAAGCAGGTTGGTTGTTCTACAGTTTAAGACCGTTAATAAACGATTATTTTCATTGTTGATTAATCTGTTGATTATTTTCTCCATTAATCGATTAATTGTTTGGTCTATAAAATGGTGAAAAATGTCGATCAGTGTTTCCCAAAGCTCAAGATGATATCCTCAAATGTCTTGTTTTGTCCACAACTCAAAGATATTCAGTTTACTGTCATAGAGGAGTAAAGAAACCAGAAAATATTCACATTTAAGAAGCTGGAATCAGAGAATTTTGACTTTTTTTCTTAAAAAAATTACTCAAACCGATTAATCGATTATCAAAATAGCTGGCGATTAATAGTTGACAACTAATCGATTAATCGTTGCAGCTCTACGTTGATTATATGAACTCCTTCAAGGTTTCATACATGTTCTGATGTGTTTTGGGTGTTGTTTAAAGTTGTGAAAGAACCAAAAAAATCAACCACACTGTCAATTGTTCTCCCATTATTTACAACGATTTGGTCCTTCATTCATGAATTACATTTTAGTGTGTGGAATTTTTTGGTTCTTTCGCAGAGTTTATGAGCCACCTGTCTCCTCTCTCCCATAAACTAGAAGGTTTCACCATAGTAAAACCGTTATATTATACATTACTTATATAGTAAAAGTGCCATGACACCTCTTAGGGCTGCCGACATCCATCCCTAATCAAATCTTGAAAGATTTCCAAGAAACAACAGCTTTCTGTTTGTCTGCATCTAGACGAGACAGACAAAAGATTAGCGGTTGATTGCTGTTGAGGTCATCCAATTTCTGGGGATTTTCCAGCTTTGAACAACCCCCTTGCTTCATCAGGGAACTTAAATACAGTGTCTGGTACCAAATGGTGTCAAATGACGAAGATGGTGGGGGCAGCTGTTCATGTGCGCGTCAGATTAAACCACAATGAAACAACAAAGTTTTGAGCCCTAATCTGTCAGCTTGTTTTATATAAAGTAAAAATCCATAGTGATTAAGGGATTTGTTTATGTATTTCTTTTAATTTTGAAGGTTTATCTATAACTTTATGGCTCTGGGTTGCAGATGCACTTAAAACACTCAGCAAATAAAGTCAATGGACATGAAGGGATCAGGGGGGATAAGTGACTTTTTCCATGAGTATTATAGCAGTTAGAGTTGTCTTGAGAAAAGATATTGAGCCGTAGAGAGGCTGTTGACAATGGCCTTAAGTCGTATTCAAAGTGAGGAGGCGGAGGGATGTGTGCACTTTTGTTTCGTGTCGTCCTGAAGACGCCACCTTAACCTCCCACACACACCCGCTAAATTGAATCTGTGGGTGCTTTGATTAAAGCTGACAAGGACAGATTGAATTTACCCCTAACAAGAGAAAGACAGTGAGGACGGAGGACACCTATAGAGGTAATGATGAGAAGACAAGGAGAAGGAGTGGTAGGGAGGATGTGAGAGGAGGAGGAGTTGCATGAATGGGAGGTGCACTGCAAGAGAACCAGGAAGTACTCTAAGATACCAAAAAAGATAATGTCCCTGTGTTCACATGTACAGACTGTATTAAGAAGTCACTATTATTGCATACTGAAATGCCAGATTAAAATCCGCAGAATCCAATTTATCAGTGTTATCACCTGTAACCAGTGTTAACAGTTGAGTCAAGATGTGCAAATTGTCCATCATATAACCTTAATCAGGTCCTTGAGATCAAGATGTCTTTTGCAAGAGACCTGCGTACATCATACCACATTTGAAATTCCCCTGTACATGAATAATAAGCACTATAATAATAGCAGTATTTGGCTGTCACGACTTAGTAACCCGTAACCTCGGGCTTACCCTAACCTCAACTTGTAAGAAACTGTAAGGTCTATAGGTTCTGATTTGTTTTCCACTTGTTTTACATAGCAGAACATCTTGGATATTTCAACAAACGTAATTTTTATGCATTGTAGGCGAGTGTGGCAAGGGCAATTCAGGTGTGTTGTTGTCAGTGGGCAACCTCCGGGTCTATGAGAAAATTAGCCTATACTTCTCACTTGTTTTATTACCTCAGTAAACATTGTAAACATGAGTTTATGGTCTCAATCGCTAGTTTCAAGTCTTCCTCAATACAGCATGATGTTCATTTAGTAAATGATGGTCCCATTTAGAATCAAATAGACCATAAAGCAGGGTATGCTTTAGGGCGTGGCTACCACCCGATTGACAGATCGCTACCACGGCGTTGTCCGGTCTGGGAGTTGTCTGTGTTTTCGTCTTACAACTTTAACCCTTTCACAGTGTGTTTTCGGTTCATGAAAGTTAATCGTAACATTTTGGTCGCCTAAAAATGTCTTATTCAGCGTTTGGTTGTACTTAGCTCCACCCTCTTGTGTCACTTCTGGTTGCAAAAAAACAAGATGGCGACAGTCCACAAACCAATGGGTGACGTCACGGTGACTACGTCCACTTCTTATATACAGTCTCTGGTAGTTGTACAACAATGACAAATTGATTTTCTTTTACATTTCCTTGTGATGACCTTTTAGAGGTCAGAAACGTTAGAGCCCCACTCACAGTAAAACGTCGACAGAATGGAGCAAAGAGAGTACTCGAGACTGGCATCAGACCAGCTTCGACACCGCTGACCAGTGCCAGGTGCATCCCCTCGGCTTCCCCCAAAGGACGCACCTGCAGCTGCTGGCCTTGCCCTCTCTCTACTACATATCATCAAGAACATCCAGCTGCTCAATTCACTCCTGGATCACAAAACGGGGAAGTGACAATGTCTAATCTGGTGGAGAACAGACTGCGGGATGCAGCACATTCTGAGCGCTTTAACATATATATATATTTATAGCAATGCAGCATTTGGTTATGCTATTATAACATGATTTTGAAAATGCCAACGATACCCAAACCTCATCGTAAAATGTAAAGACCTATTGTGTTTGATGGGACATCTGGTTTGCATGTTAGAATATGTTTACTGTACATTCATTTGTTCAAGCCCACAAATCTATGTGCCAGCTTCTTTGCGTGTCTGTATATTTCTATTCAGCTCAGAGTGAGTATCGAAACTGTGTCAGCTAAACTTAATCTCAAACAGTGTTTTGCTGAAATTTACAATGCATCCCCCTCCTCCCATGCTGAGCTGCTCTTCAGCGTCTCTACTTGTGTTTTTTCTTCTTCTTCTGCGTGGGAAAAGCGCACCGTAAGGACTATATCAAAGTGTTTCGGCGAGCAAATCAATGCGAGTTGAAACTCTGGATCCTTTTGTTGTCCATCACTGTGCTGTTTAGCTCAGTTGTTTGTTTACTTGTGTGATCATCACACGATCTGACAGAGGTCTGGACCCCTTTGGGAGTGCAGAGGAATGTTTGTGTTTGTGTGTTCTGCATATATTAAAGTGCCTATTTGTGTCCTTGCTGGAGGGTCCGTGGGGAAAAAAGGGGACAGGTGTGTTCGGGGGGGGGAGCGGTTAGGCTCAGTGGTCTTGAAAGCACAGACAGAGTAAGAGGGAGATTTTAACCTGGAGAAATAAAATGTGCTGCTATAGTGTTATTGATGAAGCTGTGAGGCCGCACCACGTCGCACTGAATCGCCCCGTCCTGAGCATTTTGTTAACCGTCACTGATATGTCTCTGTCATAATGCTAATGAAGCACACGTGTGAATATTGAATGTGTCAGGGGAGCAGTGTGGGTCCTATTTGCCTCTGCTCGTGTTTGACATGCTCATGTCAGCGCCGTTAATAAGCAGCAATAACTCCGTCTCACTGACGTGAACTGCTGCCATTGTCACATGAAATGATTTATGGAGCCTCGAATTTACATTCAGAGGCCATTGTAGGAGCTGCAGGTGATGTGATACACCTCATTCATTCCTATTCCTTCTTTAACCTCGCCCTCGTCCGGCTATCCCTCTTCTTCCTCCTCTACAGCATCCTTTCTCAAGCTGTCTGTCGTCCCCCTATCTCTATACTCCTCATGTCTGCACTGAACATGATTTTTTTCAAAGATTATCTCATTACGGTCAGGGTATTAAGTGTTTTATATAGTGTTATATTATTTATCATATTTGCTCAAAGTTACCAACTGCAGTTTTAATCTCAAAAAGTATGAAAAAATAGATTATAGAACAAAATTTCTTTCAATTTCCAATTCCTCAGTAATATAAAGTAGGGCTGTCAAAGTCAACGCGATAATAACGTGTTAACGCAAAATCGTTTTAATGCTACTAATTTCTTTAATGTATTAATCTTTCGGAGGTTGTACCAGTTGTGCCAGAGGTTGTGTCAGTTTTAAATCTGGAGTGAAGATACTGGGATCATGTGAAACTAGAAAAAACCTAAGGAATCCACTGGTATCAATCATGTCATACTAGCTTGTCGCAAAGAAGGCTAAATAATGCTGCAAACTTACGCTAAATTTTGGCAAGGAAAATCTGTCATGGCTATTTTCAAAAGGGTCCCTTGACCTCTGACCTCAACATATGTGAATGAAAATGGGTTCTATGGGTACCCACGAGTCTCCTCTTTACAGATATGCTCACTTTATGATAATCACATGCAATTTGGGGCAAGTCATAGTCAAGTCAGCACACTGACACACTGACAGCTGTTGTTGCCTGTTAGCCTTGAGTTTGCCATGTTAGGATTTGAGCATATTTTTTATGATAAATGCAGTACCTGTGAGGGCTTCTGGACAAATTTGTCATTGTTTTGTGTTGTTAATTGATTTTGAATAATAAATATATACATACATTTGCATAAAGCAAGCATATTTGCCCACTCCCATGTTGATAAGAGTATTAAATACTTGACAAATCTCCCTTTAAGGTGCATTTTGAACAGATAAAAAAATGTGCAATTAATTTGCGATTAATCGCGATTGATCATGGACATTCATGCGATTAAATATTCTAATCAATTGACAGCCCTAATATAAAGACATACATTTTAAAACTGTAAATAAAATGTATCCTTCAAATGAATTAATCAGAACAAGGTGTTGCACTGCTACACAAATGTAGAAACAACACAGCGCCTGTTTCATGCTTGTGATACGATTCAAAAACGTATGGAAATCCTTGCATGATTGGTTGAGTTCCAAATCTAGAAAACATTCCTTCTATTTCAAAACTACCCCAGTTAGGATTAATCTTGAAGAACAATAATATTTCATTTTAGTTAATAGGGCTAATATCATCATCATAATAAAATACTTATAGGCTACATAAATGTGGCTTTTCCCTATTTCAATCATGTTTATGTTCAACAATAATGATCGATGTTTAATTGTACATTATGGATAAATTGAAAACATCCATTGTTAGAGCTGCAGGTGATGTGATACACCTCATTCATTCCTATTCCTTCTTTAACCTCGCTCTCATCCGGCTATCCCTCTTCTTCCTCCTCTACAGCATCCTTCCTCAACCTGTCTGTCTTCCCCACTATCTCCTCTCTCCCTACTCCTCACGTCTGCTTGTCTGTATCTTTGTATCCATCACTGCCTTTTTCTCTTGCTCTTGCTATCCTTCCCTCTTTTATTTCTGGACTAGAGCATTCCTCAGTCTTGCCTCTGTGTTGTTAACTAGCTTTTCGCGACTTCGTTCCTCCCTTGCTCCTCTCCTACTCTCCCCCTTTATCTTCCCACAAGGTTGATAATTACAGTACTAGCAGCACTGTAGCTCGTGGCCCAGTTTAGAAAAGGAAAAAAAAAAGGAGGAACCATGTTCTCCTTTTATTAGAAGCCGAATCAAACACTACACAAGAGACAGACTCCATCTTTTCTTGCATATACATGCAGCACACGCCCACATGTATGTATGCATGCAGACACACATGTGCCTGCATGCATCTGAAAGCAGCTGAAAGTGAAAGAGAGCATGATGAGAAGGGAGGGGAGTCCTGAAAATATAAGCCAAGGAAAACCCCTGTTGTTCGGTTACGGTCAGAGCAGAAGAAGAAATGCCCTTGGCTGCTCAGTCATGCAGCCCCCCCCACCCTAGTAATTACCCCCAACCTTATCAAGAGGAGCTCGGCAAGAGGGAGATCAGCGAGCGACATACTGAGCTCAGATAAATACATTAGTGTAATGATAACCAACACCGAGCCATACACTACGCTGATTAGCGATAAACCTTCAACCAACGCTTCTTTTTCCAGAGCAATTACGTCGCGGCGAAGGGTTTAAGTGTCCTTGATGGCAGCCGTGATGCATGAAGCGATTACCTTGGGTTCTTATGTGCATTGACCTCATTTACACAGACGCACACACACATAATTGCTGCGCGAACGGTTGTGCTGTAACACAGGGCTCCAGTCTCCCCCAGGTGATTTTCCAAAATGATTATCAGCGCTGAATGTAAATTGATGAGGGGCATCCCTGTTTAGATCGGTTTCTGGTGGGATTAGAGGCCAACCCAATTTAATAAACAAAATGCTCTTATGAATATAATCTCTTCTGGTTTTCCAAAACTTGGACCGCTTACTTAATGATATGTTTACCTTTGTCTGAAAGTTGCTAATTGAATATTTCTCCCCGAACATAACAAAACCAAAAGAAAATGTCTCGGTCAAATGGGAGAGCCATTACACGAAAGGCCTTGACGAATCAATAAACTACACGAAAATGCGGAATACTCGCGTTCTGTGTTAAAGTACTCTTGAAAAACACAACAGTTCGAAAAAATATATTGACGTGCGAATTAATTGCATGAAAAAAAAACGCCCCCGGTGTGTAAAGGCCTTTATGCATGTGAAGTTCATTTTAAGATGTATGTACTAACCTTTTGCTAATAAATAAAAACAATACGCAAAAATAAGCAATTGCTTGTTACTTAGTTATATATAATTATATCGCATTAACACAAACATTTTCTGCAATAAAATGTGATAATGCAAGAATCTTTGAACACTGGCAGAGTAAAATTTGACTTTTACTTACAGTGCACATACAGTTTCTTCTAAAGCCACATCCCTTAAACCTGCAGTAGGCGGAATATTTTTGGCATCATTGGCCAAAAAATTCCATAATAACCTTTTAACATATTATAATTCAAGTGTTCTGAGAGAAAACTAGACTTCTGCACCTCCTCATGGCTCTGTTTTCAGGGTTTAAAAAATAGTCCGTGACGGGAGACTTTGGCCAATCACAGGTCATTTCAGAGAAAGAGAGCGCATTCCCGTTGGCTGTTCATTCAACAAAGGCAGCTGTCAATCACTCACAAACTCCGATCAAACAGTCAAACTAGGCAGCGGTGATCAAATATTATGCCTATTTCTCACCTCATGAGAAAGTTTGCTCCGGCTGGTGGGCGGAACTTTCTAATTTTACAGCTAAACAGTTCACTACACAATGTTTCTGAAAACATTTTATGAGAGAAATATTGCAGTAACAGAATATTGATTCATATTTGATCATCTCTGCCTAGTTTGACCGTTTGATTGGAGTTTGCGAGTGATTGACAGCTGCTCAGAGACGGCAGGCTCCAGCTCGGCTCTGATTGGTTGTTTTCCTCTGGTCTGTGAAATCCTGCAGATGCCATTAGGAGCACCGGAGGACACAGAGGCACATGCATCTCATGCTCTACTGTCAGGATATAGTGACCTTTTCATAAAAATACCTGTTTTTTAAAAAATATTTTGCCACAGCCTGCCTACTACAGCTTTAAGACTCTCTCTCTCTGTCTCTCTCTACACACTTGCTTTTCCGCTTGTCAACTACAAGTCATATTTTCGCTCATGTGCGGAGAGGTCACTTGGAAATGAGCCTACTGATGAGTCAACATGTTGTGCGCTGATGTACATAAACAGACAGGGAGCTCTCTTTGACCCACACTCCACTGACCTGGATCAGCGAATGTTTCCTGTCACTCAAGCCCACACGTGTCCCAGGAGTGATGGATGTAGTCGCACACCACCTCTCCGCGGGAAATACCCGCGACAGGCTGCAGGTTGTGTTCCTGGCATAGCTACAGAGAAGGTTCTGAAAGGCAGATGTAGGTGTGCTCACCCTGAAAGATAATGTGCAGCCCCTGCTGTTCTTTTAACTACAGAACAGGGACGCACCTCACAGTAGATGACTCACACTATACATATGGTAAAATGAATCATGATTATGAGCAGTCTCAGTGGGCTCAAGAGAGCAGTTTTACTGTTGATCCATTTACATTTTACATTACATTTATGGTCATGATCAAAAATGTAAAACTTTGCTCACGGGAGAAAACTTAGCATGAGTTCATCTGAGTTAAACATCCCATCCTCCACCCAGGAAACAATAATTCAAATTCCCACCACACTTACAGTGTCAACCCACTCCCTTTCTAATGAGTCCTTCGATGCATTTTCTACTTTTTCACTTTCATGCAGGGCTGTCTTAAACCATGGCTTCATTTTTAACCCCTCAGTGAGACTTCATTCTCACATTGTTGTGTCACATTAATGTCAAATCACCAGGGCTCTACTGAATTGTTAAGCATTTAATATACAGTAAATCATACACTAGAGTTGAAACACTTAGTAGATTAGTCAATTAATTGATTAGTGGATCGACAGAAAACCTGCAACTATTCTTATAATAGTTTCAGCCCAGGTCCTGATGGTAAATTGAACATCTTTGGGTCGAGAAAATAGTCTGCCGATTACTCGATAATGACAACAATCCTTAGTTGTAGCCCTACACTTGTTAGGACATCATAACAGTGGTCAAAGTATTCAGAGAAGTAACAGTACCAATACATGTATATAAAACTGCAATGCATGCTCACGGGGGATCTCTTGTTGGGTGTATTATAGAGCACGGTCTAGACCTGCTCTATATGAAAAGCTTTGAAAAGTCTCGAGATAACTTCTGTTGTGATTTGACGCTATATAAAAATAAATTGAATTAAACATACTCTTACTCTAAGTAAAAGTCCTCCATTCAAAATCTTACATAAAGGCCGGGTTGGTAAAGATTTTAGAAAAAAAATGTTGTTATATGAATTGAAATTCTCATTACATCCTGACAGCAATCAGTAAATCAAATGTTCTGAGCTGTGAGTACTAACAATAGCCATGTTCGCTGTTTACGTTCATTATGATATGCTTATGTTCGTAATGAACATTTTGGGGGCGTGGCTTTGGAGGGAGGCCTGAAGCGACGGACTGTCAGTGTTGCCGACTTGGCACCTTTCTCTGGATTTTGCGACTCTTGGAGCTAGTGCTGCTAGCTACTTTCATTGGAAAAGAGTTGGCAACACTGGGCTCGTTTTTTCGGTTGGATCATTTTTAAAAATCTAGTGCACTCTTGCTAGTTTCTCAAGATCACCCACCCTGCCTTTAAGTAAAAGTACCAAAGTATTATCAACTAATTGTACTTAAAGTATCAAAATCTAAAAAATACTCATTAAATAGAAAAATGGTCCCTGTGACTGATGCAACGGTTGACTACTTAAGATAGAGTTCAGTAGGTTAGGCCACTGGTTGGGCCCCTCCAAAGGGTCACAAGAGGGGTTGTGAGATGATTAATTGAAAATATCTCAAAACAAAGTTCTTCTACATAAATGTGTATTTGTCTTTTACACGTTTCTCTAATCTTTGCTTTTGTTGTGAAACAAAGATTAGAAAAGATTTTCTTTGTGCCTTTAACACTTATTTAAATGGTACTGCTAGTGAAAAGGGGCCCCAACTAGACACTGCTTTTTTTTTAAGGGGTCAAAAGTCAAAATGGTTGGTGGGAATTAGTCGATTATTATTCGAAAATCGCCACATAACGCTACAACTGCAGCATACCCATATACTGCCAATTATGTTAAATGCATTCAAACGGCCCGATGGAGCTGACCATGGATGTATAAAGAGAACAGAGCTGACAGTAAGGGCTAATGAACGGAATTGGCGAAGTTAGCGGAAGTATACACGTGTGACTACGTCCAGTTTTCAAAATAAGGTGTTAACAAAGGGAACTGTATATACAAAATACATATATAGAAAATAGATTGATTGGATTTTATTCACCAGAAGTATAAAACATTACGTCACTTATAAATTAAAAAGAAAATATCACTAATTTGTGAGGGAAATGTCTTTATTCTTTGATTTTTGGGTTGCTGGAAAGGATTTAATAAATAATGCCTGACAATGACTAATACATTTGACTTCAGGACATCTCAGACTACATACATGCTGAAAATCAAACATTTTAATGCACTAATTTAGATATTTCCCAAAGTAAAAGCCCCTAGAAGGGTATGATTCAACTTTTTCCAATGTTCTAGTGTTAAAAAAGTTAACAAAATCGCAATTAAATATTAATATATTAAATAAATTGCAATATCGAATCCCAATACTTGTAGAATCGCAATACTTAAAAATCGCAATACATATCGAATCGGCACCCAAGTATCATGATAGTATACAATCGGGAGATCGATGAATCGTCCCAGCCCTAGTAAATACACTTAGGTATTTTCCACCACTGCATTATAAGATGCTTCACTTCAAACCTTACATTTGTTTGGGTCATGGTCTTATAAAAGTATGACTGACTTTGGCCCCCTGCCATATAAAATATGCTCTTACTCTTTGAATACGAGGATGCCCTAACATACCCAAATCACTAAACATGACCTTTGAGTCAGTGGCTTTCCGAGTTATCATCTCCTCTGTTTATCCCTGTGGAGCACTACATGTGCACACTACGCATCCTTGTGATACAAACGCAGGCTTTTTGCTCATGTAAACAACTCTGTGTGCTTTGCTAATCCGACCAGAGGTAGACTGCTGTCACAGTGTGTCACTATCTGTCAGTATACTTCCCCAAGGCTTATGAGGGGGAAAATAAGTTGGCTTGCCTAGTAATGTGCGCTCTTATTTTAAAATTTAAAGGGGCACTTCAGTGATTTTACATGTGAAGTTGAGCTTAGTCGTCACGAGGAGGACTACTCAGGCTGTGGAAACACATGTTTAATGTCTTTTGTGGCTCTGGATGGAGCTTTCTGAAGTTTGAGAAAATAACCCAGATGGTGTCTGCTTGGGTTTTATACTGCAAATTGAAGTTATGGGTGGAGATTTCATGAGAACGGTTACTTCGGTACCAAGTCGATGCCAAAATTCTGAAAACGTGACAGTACTCGTTTTTCTACAGTACAGATTAACGGCGTCCCATTGTCCCGAGGACGATATAAAATGTGATTGGGACACAGTACACTCACTATCGACGCGTCGGGGGAAATACCCTATTTTTTCCCTGATAATGCTACATTGTGAACAACAAATCTGTGTTGAAATCGGCAGGACGAGAGCTAGTTAACGTTAGCTGTTAGCTTTGTGCAGGACTGTGCTGCCTACCGGCTGCTAACAGCTAACGTTAACTAGCTCTCGTCCTGCCGACTTCAACACGGGAGGTGCCATTGATTTACATTATGAAGCATTCAGGCTCTATTTGGTAAAAAGTGAAAACGTGAGTATTGGGCCAAGGTAAATTCTAGCGTTATCATGATGTGTTCAAATGTAATCTTGTAAAATGTAGTTTTTGGGGAGATAGTAGGAGATGTTTTCACAGCAATATAAAATAGATAATATGGGATTTATCGTTTTACTTTTGTTTTTTTACAGTGGTATCAAATTGGCATCGAGAATTGTGGAATTTCACTGGTATTGGTATTGACTACTAAATTTCTTGTACCATCACATCCATAGTTATTGGGTTTGAAAGAAGGCACATTTATCAGACAGGGAATGTCTAAAAAAAGCCGCTATCCAATTGCTATCCAATTCAATTTTGAACAGTATTTTGTTAAAATTCCAATTTCAATTAAGTGCAATACAAAATGTCTCGAGTACCCGTATCCCCTGCAGCAGGTCAAGGTAAAAAAAAAAAAAAGCTGTGTTCCAGTTCAGTGCAGTTCATGAAGACATCATAAACCACATACTAGTCAAATATCCATATAAAACACTCCACATGTGATTAAAGAGAATATCAAAGTACATGCAGACTTTCAATACTGGATCTTGGTTATAGAATAGATATGTATTTTCCAACCTTTAACTCAACTCTTCAAGAGACAAATTTGACCTTGGCAGGTGTGTTTATGGTCTGTGTGATGTACTCCATTTTACTTTTTGATGACAGGGGCGTGTTACTTAGCTGACAATGTGACATGTTTGTTGAAGCCTTGATGTTTCACCTCCTAATGCCAACGTATTGCAACATTAACAACAATGACAGAAAGTGTCAAGTGTGTGTGTGTTTATGTGTGCACACATTATGCAGGCACAGATGCTGTCAGGACAGTGAGAGGGGAGCAGTTGGCAGAATATGCATGGGGATGTAGTGCATCTCTTCTGTTTGATGACACTGAGTTAAGTCAGTGTTATGATTATGCACAGCTTTGTTCATTTGCATGTTGTTAAAAGCCTTGTCGCTGCACTCAACTATTAGAGCCAAATAAGATAATTTCACAGTAGATGCAAGCATTTATAGAAAGAAAAGAAAAAATAGTTTGTTGAAGAGTAACTTAGCGCTATATCCACTTTTTGGAGTGTAGTCACTTTAACATACTATGTATTGATCCTGGACCAAATTTATAGTGGTCATTGCAACAAAAGATTTTTTCCTTTTTCCTGAAAAAAATCAGTAATCCTGTCTTCTAGATCCCAAAAATCTATTAATATCTATAACGTACCATGGGGCACTCTGCCCCAAAACTACGAGGCAACATCCCATTCACCCCTCACACCCACCCATTTTAAAGGTCCCATATTATGCTCATTGTCAGGTTCATACTTGTATTTTGTGTTTCTGCTATAACATGTTTACATGCTGTAATGTTAAAAAAACAACTTTTTTTTCCTTATACTGTCTGCCTGAATATGCCTGTATTTACCCTCTGTCTGAAACTCTCCGTTTTAGCTCATCAACGGAATTGCAACGGAATTGCCTTGCTAGGCAACAGGTTGGGTCCATGTTTACTTCCTGACAGCTGATGTCATTTACATACACTGCAACCGGAAATAAACTGGGACACATTAAGAATGTTTACGTTTAATACCGTGTAATGGTCTAAATATTGTATATTTGTGACATCACAAATGGACAGAAATCCTGACGGCTTGTTTCAAACGCACGATTTCTGAATACGGGCTGTGCGTATTTCTCCGTATATTGAACATTTCAATACTTCCACAGTATTTATATAGCACTTAAACCTCACTTTTTACAATATGGGACCTTTAATGCCTAGATAAATCATGTGATGGTCACACAGAATTCATAACCACAGTTATGTACTGTGACTCACAGTTTTCAGTAACGGCTTGTGTTTCACTTTAACGACTCAAAGCCTCTTACTGGCTGAAATTGAAAGTAGTAACAGTGATTTCAGTCCCCCTCGAGTCTCCGACTTCACCGATGGCCAAGACTGTGGTTCAGAGCTGTTTAAGCTGCTAGCTTAATGTTAGCTTGGAGAGGCTTCAGCAGATGTAGCAGAGGTGGAGAGTGACAGAATAAGGGATATGAATGAAGGGAGGGTGTCAATTTGCATCAAACACTGTAACTGGTCGACACTTTAAGACACTTGCTCACAAGCAGTATAGTATTGCTACTACTGTAGTATGTAGTACTGTAGCACACTCTGTCTTTCATGCTCCGTACTGTCAACAATGCTGATGGTTGTTTGCTGTATTTATATGACGGGTATTCCAGGTATTTCCGGCACAAAATCATGATCCTGTGGATCTGGCTCCCTAAACCAAAACCAAGATTGATTTATTATTAATACATCAATCACACAGTAGAAGGTTTGAGATGTCATCATTAATGTTCTCCAGCAAATTGTAAGAAATTAAAGTCAAGAAAGTTAAGATTACGTGTACTATTGGATGTACGGGCAAATACAACTGTGTATGTTGATTGTAGTGAAACGGAATATATCTGTGACTACTTCCAACTGTTCTGTCAGTTTACAGAAACACACAACACTGAAGGTTATAAAACCGTATTATTCCCACTTCTTGAAGTGTATACCTCCCAGTTCTATATGTTCACAACTTCTTCAACAACTAAATCATTTTCTCTCAGTAGCAAAACATGAGTGCACTTTCCTTTATGTCCAAATTACCACATTAATATGATGAAGGCGCTGCTGACTTCTAGAGCACAAACGGTTTAAAAAATATGACTCTGGGCCTCAATAGTCCAAAGTTGCAATATTTGTATGGTAATAAGGTGGCGAGAGCAAGAGGTGTTTTATCATCTATGAATCTCTAATGCAGCTGCAGTAAAACTGTTTTTGCTGGGAGCTTTCATTACGTCGGATCAGAATTTACTGTGCGTTGGGATGAGGATGTTGAAGTTAGCGCCAGCTCTGCTAAGTGAAACATTAGTTTTAGTGCCCCTGACACCAAGTATGGGAGTTTTGATTGCAGCCATATTGCACAAGCTGTCTATTGAAGTTGTGCCTAAATGTGTTTTTTTTTTCCTCCTGCACATGCAGCCGTCATTCTTAATGAAATGACAGTGTCATCTCACTCACTCTGTTCTCCTGCTATCCCTCTGCTCACCTCTCTCCTCCCATCTCTCTTTCTTTGTCTCTTTCTTTCTCATCTCTCTGTTTCTGCATCTGTGGGGACACGTAATGAACGGCGTCCCTGCCTCTGATTGGATGATGTGTGATGTTATTAGGTGGGATGAAAGCGTACGTAGCTCAAAGGACAATGAAATGGAAAAGGAGGATAAAGAAGAAGAAGAAGAAGAAAGTGCAGGAGTAGAGATACGGAAATGTTTTGACAAGCAGCTTTGAAAGCGAGTGCTGCAGATGCTTGCATGTAACAATGGGAGTAGGTCACAGTTTCACTGATGCCTCAACCCTGGCACACTTCCTTTGGGAAATAGTCCTACAGATCTCCTCCCTGCATCCTCCGCCACTCTCTCGCTTCCTGTACCAGTCTGAAGAAGACGGGCAGATTGCGCAGTGCCCTTTAGGCCCCTCCCTGGGGAATGTGTGTGAGGGCATGGGCGAGGTTTAGCAGAGGGGGAGCTCCCAGATGGCCCTGTCATGAACTGCTTCTTCATCCATGTTTCATCTCCCTTATCGAGGGAGACCGGTCAATTCACTGACCCGACTTAATGACTGAGCTTTTTAACACTCAAACTACCGGAATTCTATAACTTACTAGAATGGCCTTGGTGGTCATTCTGAACATTCATACATTATTTGCATAATAATGTCAATAATTAATATAAAAACTAAGAATAAAGAGATTTTAACGTTCTGTTCTACGACATAAAATACATCATTAAATACCCCACTTGTGAATTTTGAAGTCTTAAAAAAGACGGTTGCTAACAAGTGGCTAAATGAGACTACTAAACGTCATCACGCCGACTCGTCCGCCGTTACAGCCTCGTTGTGTATACTCGCACTCATGCGACTGTGGTGTAGTTTGTCTATAGCCTAACGTTTACTTCTGCCGATTGCATTCACACTTCAAAAATCATAAAGTGGTGTTCATTTGTGGAGATTATCTTGTGTAAGTATCATAAATGTTTGTTTGCCACAGAGCTTATTTTCTGCAATTATCCAGAACCCAATGGAAAAAACGCATTGGCTTTTTGTCGAGGGAACCCAGGGCGATGCTAACTTCCTGGTTGGCCTATTAAAATATCCCTGGAGGACTCTATAGCCTATCAACACAGAAGGCTACTGTGCCTCTATCATCAAAGCTGCTCCGGTAAGCGAGCGAAGCTGTTTGTAACGTAGAGCAGCATGCTGAAGTTGCAATAAACATTACAGAATGTCACAGAAATATACACAATAAGAGTAATGCAAACAACCAGTATTTCCGCTGGTACCGTTTTAGCCATCACAGCAACAACAAAACAAAAAATCACAATTACTGGTTGTTTAGTTCTACGAGTAGGCCTATGAGAACTGCAGGAAGAGGAAGAGAGAATGACACGGCGCTGGGACGCGTCCGAGAGATGTGACCCATGACCAGATTATCTTATGTTTGTAAAAAATGCAGCGCAGTGACGATATGGACATTTCATACATCAGATGTATTGAATGCGGACCTGACCTGCCGATGCGCATTCAGTCTGCGCTGGACACGTTCAGAGACTCAGGTCTACAGTGTAGTTCATACACGTCACTGATAAACCAGAGAACTGTACAGTAACATTGGGCTTCATGATCAAAGAAAGTTTTTGTATCACAGCCACACTTCAGTCCATACTCGTACGCTCCCTCGCTCTCTCCCTCTCTCTCTCTCTTTCTCTCATCCCCCCCATACCTATAACTATTTTGTCTTTTGAAATTTTTATAAAATAACAAGGTTAGAATAAAAAATAGACACATTTAGGAAAAGTCAGGGTCCTATAGTCACATGGGTTTTGTTTCAACAAATATTGCAAAAATTAAAAACGGTCCAAATGACTACCTTGGTAGTTATCATGTTTAAGCTATAAGAAAGGGGACCTAAGGGGTTGTTGTCCTCAGCTGTTGGGAATAGCCCGGTCGAGGCAGCGAGTTGCCGAGCTCAGGAGACAACTTAGATTTCCTCAACAACACCGAGAGTGCTTCGTGTAATTGAGGAGGGGGGCTCTAGTGATGTCTGAGAGCTGCTGCGAAGATTCTGTCTGTTTCTTAAATGAACGCAAAGTAGGCTGCAGGGACTCCACTCATGAAACATTCAATCTCTCTATTCACCCTCCACCACCCGGCCCCCTTGATTATGTTTCTTTTATTTAGCGGGAGACAGACTAACTCTCTCACTTGACTTCATCCTCCGATGGCCCCGGCTCTCGCTAAAAATACCACTAGCAAGCCAGTGGACTGATGCCTTAGCTTAACCTATACATACATTCTATTCATCAGATGCATTACTACAGAATTTTCTGATTCTTTCAATGTTTTGCATTCCCAGTGTTAGGTGAATTAGTCCAAAAATGCACCTTGGGCAATTCACTAATTAACCAAGAAATTGTTATTGAATACTGAAAGCCTAAACTCTTGTGCTGGATATTTTTACATTTTCTCTCCTCTAGAGAAAAATCTCTAACCTCTAACAAGAACTACACAATATAAATAGCTGTATTCTTTTCTTTTGTAGTACTGTGAAGTGTTTTAAGGTTGGACAAGTCTTCCTCTATTATGATGTCAGAGATCAATCATCATGTAGGACTCGACAGCAACGCTTGCCCGGGGCAAGTAAACTCTGTGTTCGGGCAAGTGGGAATGACTCATGCAGTTGTCCGATTAACAAGAGCAAAATAAATGGGATCTTGTTCTCAGTCGTCATTCAGTAAAATAATGCTTTCTAGTTGCCAATCCCTGATAATGCTACAAAATCTGTGTTGAAAATGGCAGCAGGAGAGCTAGTAACGTTAGCTGTTAGCAGTCTGTGGGCAGCACAGTCCTGCTTGGCTAAAAAACGGAGCTAAAAGCTAACGTCAACAGAGGTTCCATTGAGTTATGTTATGATGTGTTCAAGCTCTGTTCAGTAATGAGTATTGCGCAAAGGTAAATTAGAACATCATCATGTGTTCAAATGTAATTCTGTAAAATGTGGTTTTTGGAGAGAAACGTGAATAAATACAGTTGTTTGGAGGAGATGTTTTCACAGCAACATCAAATAGATAAAGAGGGAATTATGACCTATTTAACTTCCTAACACTAGCTCTAAGCATCTTATAATACATCATTAAAACTACTAATGCCAAGCTTCTGTAGAAAACAACCAGAGTTGGTGATTGTTGGAACAGTGGAAAGTCTAACAGAGTTTTATTTTGTTTCTGTTGAGTTTGAATGAAGTTTGTTTTACAATGATCAGCGAGGTAAAATTACTGTTTCTGCCAATGGAGTCTGGTGGCTTTGGGGAGAGCATATTAATTGTATGTTTTGTATGTTAATAAATTAGAATAATTGTCCAAATCCCTGTATATTTTATTTATGTTTAGGCAAGTATAACATGTCAGCTACTTCCCTGCTTAATGTCAAGCCCTGATCATCTGTTCTGCCAGGCATCCTCCCTCCTGGTAAAACTCCCTGAAGACGTTACACTGATGCCCAATAGTTCTTTCACATGACTTTGATTTTTTTAAATGCTTCTGTAATTCATATACTGGACATGAAGGAGCGGTATGGTATTACATATAACCATAATGACACTGACACCGTATCAGTTCACAAGTTTTTTATGGAATGTTTCTGGACCAGTTTGCATGATGGTATGATACGAGTATAAATCAAATCTATAAGGCTGCACTTGCTCACATGTTTACAATGACAATCTTAACATGATGATGTTTGGCAGGTATAATGTTTAACATTGTCAGCATCTTAGTTTATGGTGTTAACATGGTAACATTTGCTTATTAACTTTGAGGATGATGGTAATGCCATTAGTTCTGTAGCTAGTATTGGGGAAAAATAATAATTTGACTTGATTATGGCAAAAGACAAAAAGTCAGTAGATTCATCCTCTGGAAATCATGAATGTCTGAACAAATTTTTTCATGCAACTAAACTTTAAAATGTTTTAGATATCACACATAATCCATGTTCTAACTTCAGATATTGCACACAGTAAAACTCCTCTGTGGTCGGTGTCTTCTAACTCTGAATATTTGACTAACCCTTCCCTTTTGCAGGTTCTGTAAATCAGCGAGTGTCATTTCTGTGCTCTCGACGTCTGGCGGTGGCACCTGTCTAATGCAATGTTGTTTTCCTGTGCTCCCTTTCAGAGCCACAGCTGAAAGGCATTGTTACTCGGCTATACAGCCAACATGGATACTACCTGCAGATGCAGCCTGACGGCACCATGGACAGCACAAGGGATGAAAGCAGCTCATTTTGTGAGTGTGTTTCTCTCTATGGCCTAAATGTCTTTGCCTGTGGTCGTGTTGTGTAAATTCAAACAAATTATTCACAGAGGTACTAGGTAGAAGCCATACTGTACTAAATGCATATAACACCTGCACTTTTTTGACCATCGCATAGCTTATATGGAACAGCTCGTACTCTCATCAGGAGCCAAATCTAATACAAAGTACAAGTACAAATAAATAAAGAAGCAAATTAAAACAGAAATATCAACTTATGTCACATTTCATCAATTAATTAATGACTACAATTATTTTTAATGACGTATTTATTTATTTATCGAGTCATTTATTTTTTATTTTGGCAGGTCCTCCATAGATTACATGCATTAATGTTCAAAAAACACATTATTTTTCTGATTGATTTTTTTGATCTCCAGTAAAAAATATACATACATTTGTATGAAGCAGCATATTTGTCCACTCGCATGTTGATAAGAGTATTAAATACTTGACAAATCTTCCTTTAAGGTACATTTTGAACAGATAAAAAATGTGATTAATTTGCGATTAAATATTTGAATCGATTGACAGCCCTACTTTGTATACAAGAAACCCGTCTATGTGCACAAGCACTGAAACAGTGAGTTTTTCTTCGGCAAAGTTAATGCTGAACTTTACACAGTGAGCTAAACAGAACCACAGTAGGTGTCACACTGTGCTGTAGGTTCCTGTGGCTGAAGAGTCAAAGCAAAAGTTTGGATTTTGTCAGGTCATGTCAAATTTGTTCAAATTTGTACTGTTATTTTTGTCTTTTAATAAGGAACATCACGTCAAACTGCCAAACTTTGGTAATTTAATGTGTACTTGCTCATATGCAGTCACAAGAACCGATACTTCGGTACCAAGTCGATGCCAAAATTCTGAAAATGTGACGGTACTTTTTCTACTGTCAGGGCTTGAGACTCGTTTCTCTACAGGTAGTGAGCTAGTTAACGTTGGCTTTTTCAACACGGGAGGTGCCATTGATTTACATTAGGATGCGGTCAGGCTCAGTAAAAATGAGTATTGGACGAAGGTAAATTCTAACGTTATCATGATGTGTTCAAATGTAATCTTGTAAAATATAGTTTTCGGTGAGAAACTTGAATAAATACAGCTGTTTGAAGGTTTCACAGCAATATAAAATAGGTAACAGAGAGGGAATTATGACCTCCTTAACTTCCTAACAAACACCAGAATGCAGAGTGTATGATGAAGTACATGGGATTTATTGTTTTACTTTAGTTTTTTACCGTGGAATCGAATCGGTATCGAGAATCGTGGAATTACACTGATATTGGTAACAACTACTACATTTCTGGTATTGTGACATCCCTATGCAGAAACGATTGATATGTGTGCTCATCCTTAAAAGCCATCTATACTGGGTTTCAAATCACCGATATACTGATTCTGATTGGATCTTAGACTCAGTATTTGAAGGTTATGAATCACGAAAAGCTGCTACCTGAGTATGGAGTGCTTCTAAGTGACATACTGCCACCGTTGGGATGATGAGAATGTTCATCCTGACCTTTAGCAATTCAATTGTGGTTTTCAGATCAGAAACTGTGAGGTGTTCTCTTCCTGGTATCATTTCTTTGTATTTGACCTTCCAGACTCAGACATGGGCCCGTTTTTCGGACTGTAGTTTGAATACGGCAGATTCTTAAAACTGAAAATTGTATTTATTCAACAACCTACATTATTTCTTGAGGACTCTTTTATTGTTAACAAGTTCAGAGTAGTTTAACCAACCCAGATACTACCTATCCTCTGCTCTAAGCTCCGTTTGGTGTGGCAGAACATCTCCATTATCATCCAGGTTTAGAAGTAGTGTAAAGCATAGTGAAGGTGACATAGTGTTGTGTTTGTGTAGCCATTCAGCATAATAATACAATGAAGACAGAAAAACTGAAAAGCTCTGTTGCTATTAACAGCATTGTAGTTTGATTTCACAATCTTCTCTGACTTTCTCTTTTTTTTTTCTCTCTCTTTGTCGTGCCCTATCTCTCCTACTTTATTCCCCAATTCAGCTCAGTTCAACTTAATTCCGGTCGGACTGCGGATTGTGGCAATCCAGGGAGCAAAGACAGGATTATACCTTGCCATGAATAGTGACGGATACCTCTATACCTCGGTAAGTGTGCGCTACAGATCAGTCAGGTGTAAATAGAAGAGTACAGTGGAAACCGCTTATAGTGATCACGGTTACAGTGATGAATGGATCAAAAAGCTTGGGACAGAATGATTCCTATACAAATGCTGTTTAAATAATTCCCTTATAGTCCGCTTACAGTTTTGGGTCTTCTCATAAATGACCACATATGGAAAAAACATTTAAAAACTACGTTAGACAAACATTGATTACATTTTTGTTTGTTGCTTTACTCCCTTGATACTTTGCCTCGCAAACCGCCCGGTGCTGCGTGCACATTGAAATCATGATGGGAAAAAACAAAGTAATTTTCTCTGAATGAAAAACTAATGTGCACGGGGAAAGCAACTGTGGTTGAAGCCGAGTGGATTGATAATGCCTGGTCACATAATACCCCCTTAATGCCGACCCTACACCAAACGACTTTTCAAGCGATTTCACTGTCGCAGACATATTTCCATTGTCGGAATAAAATCACGAGAGTTTTACTAGAGTTGCGGCGCGCTCCCGTGATCTCCATCGTAAGGTGGTCATAAAACTCAGTCCAAGACGAGAAAACGACTGACTTAAGACAGCTTAAGTCAGTCGTTTTCTCGTCTTGACATTCCAATAAAATGAAACAAGTTTAATAGTAGCGTAAGTTCAATGACAAGAACATTGTAGGAACAATACCAGGAACAGGATGTGACATCGTCTCAAAAGGAATTAGTGGTAGTCTTGTAAATAGTGACCCTGCATGATCCCCAGTCTGCGATTAAAAATGCTGTGACTTAAAACACATTGTCTTTAGATGTGAGAGGGTGTCAGACTTCAGTCTTTTAAAAGTCTTTTCAAAGTCTCCTAGTGTATGGTATAGGCATAAAGTGATACTCAGCTCGGGCAGCAGTATGCAGACGAATGGCGCCCGCCTCCTTCCACGCCGCTCACAGGGTGAGCGAGCGAGGAGCCCCGGCAAAGGGGCGGTGTTCATCTGCATGCATCGCCCGCGCTGCAGTGACACAGAGCTGGCCAAAAACGGCAATGCCTCACCACTGGTGAGCCTGTAAATATAGCAAAACTGTCCATTTCATCAATGTGTATTCATGTCATAAACATACTGATGTCAATTAGATGACAATCTGCATGAGAAATAAAGAACAACAACAAAAATTAGTAATCATCCGCTTATAGTGATCAAATTGACCCAGACAGACGTGATCACTATAAGCGGTTTCCACTGTAATTTTTTGATCACATATCTCGACCACCATATTTTAAAAAAATATGTTGCTGTGACACTAAATCTCAGTGAAAACCCAGTTATGATTGCTCTGGTTTTGGCTTGTAATGTCAGTGTTCAGGTTGGGATTATACAGTATAAACTGCATGTCTTGCTGTACATGGTCCTGATATCTGCACAATAGAAAAGCTAGTATCTGTCCACATCACTGACATGGAAGTCAAGAGGGGAAACACCAATTAGGGCTTCATCGTATGTATGCATGTATGCATGTTATTTTGTCAAGTATGCATGTTATGCTGTTTTTTTGTTTTTGTTGGTTAGATCAGTACTTTTGCACTTTTGAAATCTCCACAAACTTTTACACGTTCAATTGTTTTTTTTCCGCTTTACACTTTAAATATACATTCCAAATCAGTGTTATTTATTACGTTAACATACATTAAAACCAGTTCCAGGTGACAAGGAAACAGAAAATGTGTACAGGAGGGTGAAAAGAAGTGTTAAAGTGCAACACCCAATGACATGAGTTTTGTCTAATTTTGTCGATGTGGCAAAGCACTATCAATGTAAAATCAATATCAATTCAGTCTAATTAAGTGTCAGGGGTATCAGGGCTTCATTCAGTACGAGTTGCAAATTGATGTATTCAGTACCACGACACAAAATCTACAACTTACAATCGAGAGATATGCTGCTATATTAGCAGCAGGCATTGTCTTCATTTTCAGTCAGTTTCAGGATTAATAGTGGAGCGGATAAAATCCATTTTTCAATCAAATCGTTCAAATAGTGATACAAGCACCAAATTTGGCATGATGATTGCCGAGGGTTCCCTAAGCAAATATAAACGATTGGCCACTTGAAAATTCAAGATAGCGGCCATTTTTCAAGATGGCCACCAAATTGACTTGCCGATAATGATTTATCTCATAGAAATTCATCTACTTGATCGATTTGAGTGATCTTGGTGTCAAATTATGTGTTTTCTGGCATGCTGGATCTAATTTTCATAGTTTTAACAATTTTTAACTGCAATATGGCGGTCATTTTTCAAGATGGCTTTCAAATTTACTTGCGTAGAATGTTTTTCTTAAGGAAATGCATGTACTTGGTTAATTTGAATGTGTGATGTAGAGTTATGTATTTTCTGGTATGCTGGATCTAATTTTTACAGCTTTAACATCCTCCAATACGTTTTTTTCTTACTTCCTGGCTGTCCGCTGAGTCTTTGCTTTGTGGTTTTTGCGGCTTGAGAGTCCACAGTTCCAGTTCTTTGGACTACTGATCCCCTACTCGACCAAGTAGATGAATTTCTATGAGAGAAACCATTATCGGCAGGTCAATTTGGCCATCTTGGATTTTCAAGTGGCCAATCGTTCATATTTGCTAAGCATCCCCCTCGGGAATCACCATGCCAAATTTGGTTTCCTGAATCACTATTTGCATGATTTTTCCACTATCTGCTCCACTATAAGCTGCAAGCTGTAATTCTGGTGAGGACACTCGTGCAGTCACTGGACAGCACTCGTCCCAGTGTCAGTACCTTGGACAGCAGCTAGAGACAGTTTTAGGGTACACAGTCTGATCAGCACCTTGGACAGTGCTTGCAACAATAGCGTGATAGCATGATAATATGGCTAAATCATTTAACATCATGTCAAATTTTTATTTTTCAGCCAGGAAGCATTGAAGCCCATCTCGACAGCTAGTGAATCTTTCAGGGTGGGCAATTCATTCAGCACCCTGGACAGCGTTAGTGTCATTTTAAGAGTGTGTCTACTCTGATCAGCACCATGGACAGTGCTCATGACACTGCTTACATGTCATCAGCGTCAAAGCACTTAACCATAGCTACATGATTCATAATACATATTTAGTGGCCATTGTTATCTATCAAGTTCTGTATAAGATAACAGCACAATAGCAATAAAGTTATACACGTGTTGCTATTAATAACAGAGACCAGGCTCAGAAAGCAGTCCTTTACACCTAAAAAAAAACGTGTCACCTGACAATCTTTGGGGCCAGAATACCTCCAGTATAATAATCTGGATTGTGCATGATATTTTGAAAATTCTACCCTTGTTGTCATTATGTCCTCACTCCCTACACACACACACACACACATACACATATATATAGTACATATATACGTATACTATATACATACTTTACATAAATAAAAAATAAAACATCAGAGGATAATACAAGCGGATGTTATTATTCCGCAGTTTAATGGAAACTTATGTAAAAATAAATGTCAGTGCCCCTCTATAAATATGTAGTAGTCATGTGTGTGTTGGTTCCAACAGAGCCTCTGATTAGCATGCATTAGACTTTGGTGCGTTGCCTCTGTGAACAGAGAGGAGAAGGGATTTCCTCAGCAGCACCAGTAAATATCTGCACTGCATCCCACACTGACCTCTTTCAGAGAATATCCTCCCTCTCAACCACACACATACAGTTACATGAATGAGTTGGTATAGGTGCTGCACAACACAACAGCTGTTTGCTTGCGTAATATCATGCACGTTTGATTTTATGACCGCATATTGTTATAGTCTATAGTGTATCTGATGTGCTAATTTGCTGCTGTAGGAGGGAGCGCAGGTGGCACGATATGGCCATTTTATACATATCTGTGTGCTCTAACAGCATGCTCATATTCGCTTTTACATTTAAAAGCGTGCCAAGAGAGTGCGTGACACAGACGTGGAATGTTTCCATTTACGATAAATAAGTTTGTCACTGTCGCTCTCAGAGGAGCCGAGGTGACTGACAGAGTGACTAGTCGCTTCCCTCCAGCTATTTGCTCATCTTCTTGCATATACTGCCACTTCTGCTGCTGCTTAATGGTGGTAATTATGTTGTGTTATGTCTTGAATCCCTCTCTCATGCACACACATATAGTGGTCAGGTTGAGGGGCCAGGCTCTATAACAAGCAGGCAAAGTCCACTGCTGCCTTGTCTTACACATAAATCTCAGCCTCACTACCTGTAGGTGACAACAGGAAATGGCTGATCCTGATATAAAAATAGAGCTCGGCTCGTTCGTGCCCCATTTTATAATCTATGTGCTCTGGAAAACTCCTCATAGACACAGAGAGAGAGAGAGAAAGAAGGGCTTGTGTTGGAGGAGGCTGTCTCACAGAAGCAGTTTTTGTGCCAATCACGATTTAGACACGGGCTTTGCCTGTTATTGTAAATATTTGCCTTAATGCAGGTGTTTGTGCACATTTTACATTTTAAAAAGATCCCCGGGGAATGCGGATGGAAATGAACTAGTTGCTTAATATGGTACATCTCTTTTCCTTGTGTGAGATTAATGTTTTTTGTACATAGTCCCTGACAAAAGTAATAAACTAAACTAAATTAAACACATGACTAAAATATTTTGTTGTCAGACTGTACAATATCGATTTTGAGGCACGTCAGTTTGGACAGTAAATGTCTATAGAATTAGAGAAGTCCCTGATCCGGACATATCTTAAAGGATCAGTATCGGCCAAAATAAAGCCGATCATATACCAGTCCTTTCTTACTGTACTGTATTGTGCTTTGTTTACCTCAGCCGGCTGGTGTTGCAGTGTTGCTCTCCTTTACCACAGTCGGCTCAACAGTGCAGAGCATTCCGCTTTCACTGGTTAAAATGATAAATGTCGCCAGCAGCAGGTCATATCAGATAACTAATGTTATAATTCTGCGAGTAACTTGATGGCAGGGTAAACTTAAACTTGTCTACTGTCTGGTTAAAGTGCTCTCTGCAGCCGGTGTCTGTGCAATCTCCGGTTCTGAAAAGTGCCTTAAACCTGCATTCTTTCTAATAGGCAGCAGGGGGCGACTCCTCTGTGCAAAAAACAGGTGTGATTGTATAGAATTCTATGAGAAAATGAGCCTACTTAACACTTGATTTCTTACCTCAGTAAACCTCAATCGCTAGTTTCAAGTCTTCTTCAATACAGCATGATGTTCATTTAGTAAATTATGGTCCCATATAGAGTCAAATAGACCATAAAGCAGGGGATGCTTTAGGGCATGGCCAACTCTAATTGAGAGGTCGCTACCACGGCGTTGTCCGGTCTGAAGTTGTCCATGTTTTCGTCTTAGAACTTTAACCCTTTCACAGTGTGTTTTCAGTTCATGAAAGTTAATTGTAACATTTTGGTTGCCTAAAAATGTTTTATTCAGCGTTCGGTTGAACTTAGCTCCACCCTCTCGTGTCAATTCTGGTTGCAAAAAACCAAGATGGCCACGGCCACAAATAGGGATGCTAATTTTGAAGTTTTTTCTCAACCAATAACTGACCCTCGTTAACCGATTATTAACCGTTAACCGACAAAATTTGTGCCTCGCATGCAGCGGTGCGCCAGCTGCAGTGTATGAGCACAACAGACAACTGAGTCCCGTTTGTGCTATAGTAGCAGCTGTAGCTCTTCTGGTAGCTTCGTGCTCACCATTGTAACACACATGCGTTCTGTCAACGCGGCGTAACTTCAGCGAGTTTCAGACAGACCGTGTGTGTGTGTGTGGCGGTGAATGTGGATTTGTCGGTGGCGTTGTAGCTGTGAACGTAGGTGTAGCAGACAGTCAGTGTACAGTTTATTTGTCGGTGAATAAATGCTACGAGGCTACAACTCCTCAAGCGAGCTATAGACGGGAGCCAACTTCCTGTGTCTGTAACTCCGGCTCAGACTCTCTTAAGGTGGGTTCTTAAGGTGGACTAGCTTTTCTCTTTAAAGTGACGAGTTTTTCTAAGTTTTTAATTAATTATCAACATGTCTTTTAACCGTTTTAACCGATAGTGTTAATCGGTTAAAATGCTTAATGACGGTTAACGGTTAAACGGTTAATTGTTAACATCCCTAGCCACAAATCAAGATGGCAAAGGCCAAAATGCCGAACTCCAGGCTTCAAAGCGTCAGTCCACAAACCAACGTCGGGTGACGTCACAGTGACTACGTCCACTTCTTATATACAGTCTATGTGCTCGACCAACTTTTCTTTGTGAGCGAAGACCCCCCCCACTCCGTTACACCACTGTACAACTGCCAATGGACTACGTCTTCTCTCTAGCTGATCGTGTCACGTCAAATTCACGAGTTGCATTCTCCCAGTTAAACTTTCATTTATATCAGATCAGCAATTTAAGTTTATAAACTTAAAAGTTTTGAACCAGGACCTGCAGTATATAGATCAAGTATAGCTCATGAAAAATAAGGTGTGTAAGATTTAAGTATAGGCTACAGCTGTTATTTCAGTGAGTCACACACGTTTAATCAACATTTGGATAAGTTTCAGATCAGACTCGGATCAGGATCGGGGCCAAAACAACTTGATTGGGACATCCCTTCCAAGATTACATGGACATATGGATATAAAATCACCCTTTTGCCCCAAACACAGGATGTCTTTGAGCTCTAAATTGATCGCTGTGGGCCACGTTTTCCTCTCAGTTGCCAGCTCTCGCCTGGGAAGTGCACACAATCACACAGTTTATATGGTCCTTTAATGCATCAGAGAAACACTTAAAGGACACCCACACAATAAACACTATTGTTTGTGTTCTGTGTAGGCCTGTGAAACCTATGTGTGTGTGTGTGTTAGAGAGACAGGCAGGAGAGGGATAAAGAAAGAACGCGAGACCTATTGATGAAAAGCTATGTCCTTTCTATTCTTTTCGTGGGAGGATTGCATTGAGATGCAGGACAACACCAGCGGCGAGATAGCATCGCTTTTTTTATCGCAGGACAGGATAAAATGTGGACATTAGAAAAAGTAGCGGAGAGAGGATAATTGGCCGGAGCAAGAGAGAAGAGATGAAGTGCAGAAATGCAATGATAAGGACATATATTTTGCCAGGCAGCCAATTAAGAGCACTTAGGGAACCTATTCTTTGTGATTGGCTCATGATATAGGTGTACTATCTTGTACCTCGTTCCAAAATTCTCTCCAGGATATATATTAGAATAGTCCTTGTGATTTGCCAAGTTATGAAATACCTATGGTGATTATGATTATACACAATCAACCACCACTTTTTGTGTCCTATCTTAGCTAGAAAATGAAAAAGCAGGGCGATAAAGGCAGCAGCAGCAGTCGGTCACCTCTGTCGCTGAGGGTCGAGGAGGGAAAGTCAGCCACCGCTCCACTCTCAGCCACACTTTATTGACAGGAGCCTTTCAGCTGTCAGTCAACACTGCAGAGGCACAAGTCCCTGCACATTATTATCCACTCTGCTCTTGCCATGCGTGCCTCTATGGGCTATCATAAAGCATTACAGACAGACCATGTGTGTGTTTTGCTAGACAGTATTAACTGCCAGTCTCATCCTCTGTTAAGCCCCTCTTAATAAGCACGTCTGTGCCCTATTGACTTATGTAACGTGGCGTGTCACAGCGCATCTGCATCTGGTGGCGACGACAACATCAGCAACGTGCCCTGCTGGTGGTGTTCTGCACTGCACACTCTCTCACACACACACGCACACGCACGCACAGAGATTATGTGCAGTGTGTGTACGTAACGGAGGATTGTTGTGAATGAGTTTTGCATTTCACGTTGTCATGTGAGTGGGTTGCTGCAGAAGTAATGCAGCAGTACTATGGAAAAACTGTGGGATTACTGCAGCTGGGCAGATTTCACAGCTTCCCATAGATTACCCTGGGAGCTGATGGGACAGTCAATTGATGCAGGAAGCCTGTATGACACTGTGACCCCTGCTGTCTAAATAGGGGATTGCAAATAATAATTGCACGTCAAAAATGCTAAAACATCTCTTTGTCCTTAGAGCCCTCCAAGAGCATTGTAGTTATGTTATGTTATTTATTTATTTTCATATTTCTCTTTCTATCTTCCTTTGGTTAATACTGTCTAACCCTTTTTTTGCCATCTCCCTTCTATATCTTTCACACCAAAAATCCATCCACACACACCTAAACGCTCAGTACAATAAGAAAATCAATCTTTTGTTTGTTTGTTTTTTGCTCGTTGTTGTTGTTGCTATTGTTGCTGTCCCTGTTGTTTGTTACTCTTTTGATTGGGTTAGTTTGTATAGAGGACGGAACTTGCCAAAATCAAAAATAAATGAATAAATAAATAAATGACTCGATAAATAAATGTCATTAGATGAGGCAAAATAATATTAAAAATCTATGCACTCTGATCCGTGCTCTGACCCGTGACACACGTTGAGTGACAGCCCCCTCATTTGCATAATGAGGCAGAAACGCAAAAAGTAATGTGTAAAGAAATGTTTAAAGAAAAGAATACAGAAATAAATAAGGGGTGAAATGCAAAGGGAAAAGCGTGCAGAATAAATAAATAAATAAATATAGGCATTTAAAAATAAATGTAAAATTAATAAAAAATTATTGCAAAAAATAAATAAATAAGAAATGCAAAAATAAGAAATAAAAAAAATCTAAAACTTAATAAAAATAAATACAGAAATAAAAAAGGGAAAATTAAACAGAAGAGTAAATAAATAAGGGGATTTATACAAAGACAAATAAATAAAGAAGCAGATATATCAATTTATGTCACATTTTATCAATTAATTAATGGCTACATTTATACATTTAATTTCAATATTTTTTTGGCTACATTTAATGAATTTATTTATCGAGTCATTTATCAATTTATTGATTTATTTTTTTATTTTGGCAGGTTCCATCCTCCATAGGTTTGAGTCTAGTTCTTGTACTGTGTCATATGCTTTATAGGTTTGTTTTCACTTGAATTGTACTATAAACAAACAAACAAAAATAAATGCTAAAACATGTTTTAAATTCCAGAAGTAGGGCTACATTTTCAGAGGCATTTAGTTCTGATTTCATGCCTGTGCATGCATGATGAAATGAGAGTAAACAAAATATTATATTCATGGATTCACTATCTTTTTAGTCATAACTTTTGCTCCTGTTCTTATATCCTAACGCAGGGAAAGACATTAGTCAGATTAGTCAGGAACTCTGCCCTTTGAGTGTGTATTATTAGTACTTCACTGTCCTTATTTGTTGGAGAGTGCAACCCCAAGTGTATGTTGGCATTGAGAGTTAAGCCTCCTGAAGCAGGTATAGAATAGATGTAATCAGACACGAGGGATGGGGAAGGAGGTGGTGTCTGTGGGCGGGGGTGGTGGTGGTGGGGTGTGGGGGGGGGGGTCGGGATGCTGCTCTGCATCATAAAAAGGTTCTTCCCATCTTGGGGATTCTCGTCACGAATGCTACATATTACCTTTCTCGTCTGCTTTCATTTAAATTCATTTTTTGGCTTGAGACACACGGAAGAAAAGCTGAGTCTCTCAATGAGGCCGCCGTTGAAGAAAGAGGTTTTTATTTAATTTCTAGTCCGAGCGCCCCGCCATTAAGATGGAAATGTTCCCCCATCACTCTTAAAAATGTGCAGCCCTCAACACATCCTCAACAATTATTCATGTGCGCAGGTAAATCTGGTGGTTTGAGTGATATCTGCAGTCAGTACACCGTGGGTGGTCTCTGTAGTTCTGCTGAGGATTGGAGGTTACTTCAAGGTGAGTTTCACAGATGGGGATAATTACAGCAACATATTTGTATCAGTTAGGGGACAGGTATATTGGCCCTTGTGGTAGAAAAATATCTTATAAGACCTGTCTTATTTCATTGTCTTGTCTGCTCTCTCGGTGTACTTTTTTTTTTCTTCTTCCTCCAGACCTTTGGAGACTACTTGAATGTAATACAGAAGGGTTCTATCATTAGGCTAATTTAAGTTAATTTAATTTAGGTAATTATAGGATAACTTGGGAGAGGGGTTATCACTGGTGTCATTCCAGAGGTTGTGCTGAAGGGTATTTTGTTGGGATGGGTTCTCTTTCCAGAGGGACATGAGTGTCAGATCGTGGGGTGCTGGTGACTATGTCAGCCCACAGTTCCTGTTTTGGTCCTGGGGGAGATGCAAAGAAGCAGGTCTTTCTCTTCTTAAAGGGCAGGTCCATCTGTGTTCCGTTCCGTTTTTTTTTCAAATGGAAACGCCCACCCAACCGTTGCGAAAAGCTTTGACGAAGGTTTCCAAAGTAATCATGAAGCTAATCAATATGAATAATGTAAACGCTGGCACTAGCTGTCATAGCTGTGCTAAGTTTAGAAATAACTGGTTGGGGGCTGTATGTATATTCCCACGTGCTGCGAGGTAAAATGACTGTTTTGTGAATGGAATCTGGTCTGGTCTGCGATATAACAGCTTCAGTTACTGTCGGAACGGGATGTTGGTAAAGCGGCTGTGGACGGGAGCAGCAGAAAAACGTATTTTTTCACCTAAAAAAAAAAATCAATATCAGTTTAAGTGTACACTATATTTAGAATATTTTCACCGCTTCACCTTTCCATCAGACAGCCCTTTCCGACGGGGAATTGACGGTATTGAAAGCTACCAGACCAGACTCCATTCATAAAAACAGCAGCCGGCCCCAGCGAGCCAAAATGAAAAAGTAGAAAACGGCAGAGGGTCCGCTTGGATACGACCTGCACCCTCACATTTGAAATCCAAAGTGGTTAAAACTACACATACAGTAAAGTATGGAAACACTTTGGGTTTTTCCACATTGCTGACTGTATTAATTTAGTCGTGTTTTGTGCGACTTCCAAACTAGCGTGGCGTCCACATTGCTTAGCTTCCGTGTCTGCTTCTCCAAACTGGGAGCTAAGCAGTAACTAAGTCGTCTAAGTTATGTAACGTTAATACACTGACCATAAGGCTGTATATATACTGTAACAGCATCATCATGCAAAAAGTTTTTAGAGGGGCTTGGGAAAATAGCATTTTGACACTAAAACATGCATACTTTGACCAAAATTTGAATGTCCAGATTTGAACACATAAGGAACACTACTGAGAAGATCGCTATAGAATCATATAAAAAACTCAAAAATAATAGACCCACCCTTTAATCTCCTCTATTACCCAGCAAGCCCTCTGTCCTCTCTGATCTTCTGCTCTCTTTCCTTTTCCCTTCCGTCTCCCGCACTTCCCGCCCCTCTTGCTCTCTGGCCTGATTAATAATGAATGAAGCAGATCATCTATCGATCCCATCCTCTTTGTGTTAGCACAGCAGAAGATATCAAACCTGTCAGAGGATCTTAAAATAGCTCTGTGATGGTAGTGGGAGAGTTTGTTGAGTTAAGGGTAGGGGCTTGTTTTTTTTAAAAAGTGGTTAAACGGACCTAAACTGAGCAGCAGCAGCACAGGGGTGGACAGAGAAAGATCACAAAGTCCCGAATTGCCTTCTCAGCTCAAAGGGTGACGCCTCCCTGTGAAGGAGAAAGGTGATGATCTGTGATAAGTGTGAAACTGGAGGTCCCTTATACCTTCTCAATCTACTTCTGGCTCTTTGTTAAAGCTCGTCTATGCCAAGTTGCGGTCCTTTGGCCCTCTTCTGTCGTCCCGAGTCTCGGAGAAATTCTCCACTCAGCCATTTCTGCCCTGCTGCTCTCACTTAATCAATCCAGCAGATTGGCTTTGCTCTCTGACAGGGTAAGGACCCTGTCCAGACCCTGATGGAGACTAAGAGAGATGTATATCTGTCGCTATTGGTTAATATCACCAGTCAACATTATGCAGGGTTCAGTAGTCCTTATGTTGAGGACAGAGAGGGAGCGCTGCTAGAACATGATCATTTATAACGAATGGCTCTTCTGTTGGATTTGATCCAAGTTTTGCTAATTTGATTTTGTAATGTCTATTCAGATTTAGCCAGTCTCGGACAATTGACAGTACATGAGAGTAGGCTATATTAATTCCCTTTTGGGGGAATGAAGGGGGATTAATTTTACTATTGTTTCTACATACCCAGAGTGTGAAAAACCTGCCAATGCAGTGGTTTCTCAATCTTTTGGTTTGTGAGCCCTTAAAATAAAGCAGTGTCTATTTATGAACCCTAAATGTCTTACATGTCTATGAGTTGTGAGCAGTTACACCCGTTAGTCAGTTTCCCCTCTTTCTGTTTTTTTTACTTTTTCCACTCTGCGTTTTAAAAAATATACCAACTAACGATTAGTCGATTAATTGACCGACTTAATCAAATACATCGGCAACAGCTCTGATAATTGAATAATCATGATTTGAAGGTGAATATATGCTGGTTTCCTCTATAATAATGAATTGAATTTCGTTCACACACACACTCACACACATAGTGAGAGGAAAAGAGAGAGAACCAAGCCCCCAGGAAGTGCGCTGGTCGTTGATCCCAATTTTCGTAGTGGCCAAACGGCGGTACTATAACTTCCCTGTCCGTCACGTGATGCCATTGAGCTCAAAAATACTTTTTCCCATAGACTTATATTGGGAAAGAGACGTCTGTAACTCAGCGGATAATTTTTTTTTAGGTGAATCCACTTCCCAGTACAAACACTTGAATATTTAAATCATTAGGTACTAAAAGTTGTAAAATGCACTAATAGCTGAATCCAGAGTTATTTTCCTTCCTCCATTCATGTTAATGAGACCCAGACCGAGGCTGGAGCGAGGGCTGGGAGGCGGGGTTAGCAAGCCGTGACGACAGCGGGACGGTTGTGACCCCCGTGACCGAGCCATGTGACCGAGCGGACGCTACTGCGTTTACTCCATGTGCCCAATGGATGCGGAAGATCGCCGGAAGATCCGGGTACTTTACCAGTCGGAAGTCGAGCCATTTTGGCATCATGTGCCACTGAGCAACTTTCATAGGAATGAACGGGGCTTGCCTCCATCGCTGTATCCAGTTCTCTTAATACATCCATTGAGATGAACGAGGAGAGAACCTCCTCCTCTTTAAGTGCGTCAGTTGCCTCTCACCCTTCACTCACTCAGTCAGTCAGTAAGTGACAAACAGATCTCAGTCAGATATAAAGCTGGTAGAATTTGGTTTTTCACTCAGGTTGTGTCGAGGTAAAAAGCCCCGCTGCCGTTGCCTCTTTACACATGGACCATCCCGTTGCAGCTATCAGACTTGAGCCTCAGTAAGCATGTGCATTAGAACAGCGGTGGGAGGGGAGACAGCAACAATACAAGCTGTCAAACTTTCCTCAAACTTGCTGTCATTATTTACTTATGTTGTACTTTACTTTGTTCTTATTGTCTAATGAGAGATGAAGACAAAATTGGACTTCAATGATTTTTGTTATTGAAATGAAAACGGCTACCAAATCTGCAATAATCAGATTAAATAGATTACAGCGATAGCCCATAAAAATGTATTTGCTCATAAGCAGGCCTATGAACAAATGAATAAATTACTAGACTAGGCAAACATATAAAATAAGAGACCTGGCTTTGTTGAGACTGTCTGTCGATTGATATCCTCCAATCTTTTGGGGAGGATTCTGTTCATAAGCACCAACCTACATATTTCCTAAAGACCGAACCCATTATCAAGGATCTTGTTCATTAGGCTATATTGTAGGCTACACAAGTTTGTTTTCTGAACTTGGGATGCCTCTGACGCTGATGTCAGAATTACTTATTTATATGTGCAGTATGTATGTTGTATGTTTGTTATCGTACTGGTGTAGGTGTCAGTGTTTCGGTTGCTTTTCATCTTCTCTGCTCTTTCCCTTTGGGAATGTGTTATGCGTGTTTAGCAGACATGTTAGTACTATTTCTACACGTATGGTTCCCAAAGGACCAGGATGTTCACGCTTTCAAAGAAAGTCCAGATATAATTCTATACATCCTTTCCCTCAGGAAACGGTCACCTAATTAATGTATTTCACTTCTTGTATCCATGTTGTTGTTTTTTTCAAGTGTGTGCTCACATGCATTGGAGCTCATGTTCAAAGACTCATAAATATGTTTTTACAGTTTACATAAATTTGCTTTCTTTATTTGCTAATATGAATGCACCTCTCCCCCTTTCCCCTCTCCATGTTTCTTTTCAGGAGCACTTCACTCCGGAGTGTAAGTTCAAGGAGAGTGTGTTTGAGAACTACTACGTCACATACTCCTCCATGCTCTATCGCCAGACCCAGTCTGGCCGCTCCTGGTATATCGGTATCAACCGTGACGGCCAGGTCATGAAGGGCAACCGGGTAAAGAAGACCAAAGGAGCTGCACACTTCCTGCCTAAAGTTATAGAGGGTTTGTGTCCTTTGTGTCACTTTAGCTCAATTCAAAACCAGTTTCTTAGGCCTTGTTCAGACCTGGCATTAACATGGGTCATAGTAGGTGGTCCTTACTGTGGCCCAGGACACATTCGCGTACACACTGCTAAAAGAATGTGCCCAGACCACCTCCGAATGTGGTCTGAGCGATCGGATCTCAATGCGTCCTCTTGAGTGAGTTCACACCTGTACTTAGAGCTGTCCACTTGTGATCGGATCACTCAGGATGCATGTTAATGCCAAGGCAAAATCGTGCAAAATAAATAAATAAATAAATACATGCATTTAAAAATAAATGTAAAATTAATTTTAAAAAAGTATGCAAAATAAATAAATAAATAATAAATGCAAAAATTAAAAAAATCTAAAAATTAATAAAAATAAATACAGAAATAAAAATGGATAAACAGACGACTAAATACTAAATAAGGGGATTATTACAAAAAATAAATAAAGAAGCAAATTAAAACAGAAACATCAATCAGGACGCATGTTAATGCCAGGTCTGAACAGGACCTTAGTTATTAATCACCTCCTTTATCATTAACCAACAGCTTCTATCTTTGTCTCACAGTTGCGATGTATAAGGAACCGTCGCTACACGAGCTCGCCGGTGAACCGGTGAGTCCTCCTCGGAAGACGGTGAAGACGTCGGATTCGCCGTCCCTAAAGAACGGACGGAAAGAAGCTCCCAAGGCTGATGCCTCATAGCACAGGAGACCGAGGGTGGGACAAAGGGCAGCAGTGACACTGGGAATACTGTCAGCCATTATGCACTGAGGGTGGCTGAGGGAAATGGACCCTCACTGGCCGCCACGTTCCAGAAGTGCACTACTACGAGATGCTGAGGGAGAAACGGTCAGCAGTACATCAGCAGCCAAGAAGGCCAGAGAGAGGAGTCCCCCCCTCAACTGTCGCTGCATAAAAAAGGCCTGAGCCAGAACTACTACCACCTCCCCCTCCCACTGTTTGTCTCTTTCTCTTGTGACTTCCTAATGCACAGTCTCCTTCATTCCTCTGTCATGCTCAAGCTTCTTTGTCCCGCTGACAATTTCCTCTTTTCTCACATGCCCTACCGACCGCCTGCTCTATTGTACTGTATATTCACCACTCGCGCATTTTCCAGCGCTGACTCTGCACCGTAATCCTCACCCGTGGGCCCCCTTCTCTTGAGCCCTAAAGTTGGTGACAGTGTGGCTCAGCCAGCTTTCCACCCACCATCTGCCGTAGCTAAGCTAATCACCAAGGTCAACTAAAAGCTCAAAGTGAAATGAAACAGCTCACAGAGGAAACATATCTGCAGGGATCCTGGGCCAGGTCAGGTCAGGTTAGCTGAGCAAAGATAAGGGTGTGAGGAGAAAGTGTGGACAAAATGACAGCTAGAGGAGTTTATGATATTAAATCTAATAGCAAGTATTATTATCATTTTTTAGTATTTCAACCTATCCTGTGATAAAAAAATTTGAATTCATGACAGCCCAGATGGAAATGGGTACGGAAACTGCCTGTAAAAGATGATTAAGATGATAATAATGATCAAAACAATAGCAAGGCGGTGATGATAATGTCAAAAATGATGGTGAGGACAATGAAAAGATCAGGATTTCAGAATTGTAGAAGATGTATGATAGAAGATTTATGAAGCTCACAAGAGAGGCACTGCTTGCATAAGTGTCATATATTTAAATAAAATAAAATAAAGCCACTATTCTTCCTGGGAAGATGAGCCATAAAATAGAGCATACATTACTAGAGTTTTTACTCCACCTGAGCAACATAACAAGCCAAAACATGAATCTCAGTGAGGAAGCAAAAACAAAACGAGTGCGTGGATGGGTGGGAGAGTGAGCGTCACCCTTCTCTATACCAGGTGACCCCTTCTTATCGCACTGGCTCATTTAAGGCTACGCACGAACAACTGGGTCATGTTTTAAATCCACGGTGGATCTGAACTCAGCCACCTGAAGGGAAAAAACTGTAGTGTATACTTCACTCAGCATCTGCTGTCAGCATAAAGCCAGGTTTTTGAAGGCGAACATCAAAGCCAGAGGAGCCTCTGAGCTGGAGCACTTGTTATTCTGAGGATGTCTGGCAGCTTATCCCACTCACTAGCTTTATCAAATCACCTTGGAAGAATCGCCCTCAAAAAGTGAGTGAATGTTGTGTGATTGTGTTTTAACCCCCATGTGTGTGTGTGGATGTGTTCTACGGTATGGATGCACTGTGTGTGGATAGATCGAGATAATGTGGGTAACCTCTACCACGTCCTTCAGACAGGGCACGACATTGTGTCTTTAGTATGTCTGTGAATAGGTGATACCATGTGGGAACATCTGTCTTGCGTACCATTTTCACTTACTTTAGGGAGTCAAATACATTTTAAAACAGCAGGGAGGAGGATTTCTGGGTAATGGGGACTGAACCACAGAAAGGATTCATTAATTTAATATTTTCATTAGGTGCAATCAGCTAATGTTTTGGTTTGGGGTTGGGCCATAAGGAGAAAATCAAATATCACAATATTTTTGACCAAATACCACACAATTGCAACAATATTTTAGGGTTGGCCATTGGTGCGTTCACAAAATATTTAGACAATACGATTTTTGATAACTTATCATCAGTCATTTGGATACAATGATTAAGTGCGTGAAGGCAAATAATAGAACAGCGAGAACAGTCTGGTATGTTCAGAAAATGACATGACTTTACTGTAATGCAGCTTTTAAAGCCAGGAAAAGACAAACACTTATGCCATATCACGATATTACAATATCCAAAATCTAAGACGATATCTCGTCTCATGTCACAATAACGATATACATCACCCACTGGGTCTCTCAATCAGATACAATTTTAGAAAAAACATGCAATGACCTGATAGAAGTTGAAGCATCTAAATGGGAGCTGTCAGGGTATTGGTTGTTGCTGTGCTCTGATAAGCCACTGAGGGGAAAAAAAATGTCACCCCAATGTTCAGTCAAAGTGAATTTGCATGGATACCACCAACAAACACAGACAGCAGTAAGTCCCTTGTTATGTCAGGATGAGCAATGCTGGGAGATGTGGAAGGCAAACTGTAAAAAAAAAACGCTCATTATATGGTCGCTAACAATCAGAGATAATCTCCAGGAGGTTCAAAGCAATGGGGATGGCGTCTAATTTTAATGGTAACGTAATGTGAAGACGGGGTACAGAATGTGAAAACGGGAGGCTTTACGAATGTGCTGCATTGAGGGTGAGAGTAAGTCTGAAACAGTGTGTTGAATTGTAAAAGAGGTCAGCGCACGGAGGCAGTTATTTAGAAAGAGTGAAGGATTAGCAGGTGTATTCTTGAGGAATGTCGATAAGGAATTTCTGCAGTAAAGTGAGCGAGATTCTTGGCAGGGTTTTCTGCGGCGTGTGGATATGATAATTAATGTAAGACAAAGAGGCATGTGAGGCACTGTGCGCTATTTATGACAAGGGGGTCTATGGAGGAAATTAGTTGGAGAGCTTTGCATTTTTCCCATTAGGTCTTTCATTTTCTGGGCTTTTCCAGGGGGAATATCATTCAGTACAAATTTGGATATTTTGTCCTTGTAGCAGATTTCACATTGTAGACCTACATATCTCTATTTTTTGACGAGCCTATGCTCCCTCTCCCCGGTGGATTTGGTACGGCCTAGAATGGTTTCTAACTGTGTGCATTACTAACTACTCTATGAATGATATCAAAGTGTGTGCACAGCAGGTAGTGAACAACGCTATGGGCTTATTTTAGCTGCCAGTACTCATACAGTTTTCAATATTTCCGTATTCCATTAATGCCAGTTCACATTTCAACGTTGAGCATAAGTCCGTTCTATGAAAGGAAAGTATCTGGAGGTGCAAGGCATTGACTGAGTGACAGCAAGGGAAACTTGCATGCCAAAATGAGGCATAATGGCATTTTTTTCTCCTAGTCTATACAGTAGGTCTGCACCTTATAATTACTTTAATTATCAATTAATCCGTTGATTAATCATTTTGTTTGAAAAATGCCAGAAAATGGTGACAAATGCCTGTTATAGTTTCCCACATCCCAGACGGACGTCTTTCAAATGCCTTATTTTTGTCCGACTGAGAGTCCAAAGCCCATAGATATTCAGTTTACAATGGCATAAAACAGAAAATTATAAAATCATCACATTCCTGAAGCTGCAACCAGCAATTTGTGGGGTTATTTGTGCTTGAAAAATTACAAAAACTAATCATTGATTATCAAAATAGTTGCCGATTAATTTTCCATCAATCGACTTATCGTCTAATTGTTGCAGCTCTACTAACAACTCCACTGATCTAGTAAAGCCTGGCGCGAAAATGGTTGATTTTAAAGATGCTCTTACTGGATTTGTTACAGGAGAGCATCTACTCTAAGTAAAGGTATTAACCCTCACCATGATTTAAATGTACCTTTATCACTTTATTGTGTTAAACATCAGAGAGATCTAAACCCTCCATAGATTTCTTTCCCAAAAAAGCAACCAGTCCTTACTATCCTAATACCGAAGAATGCCACAGTAAGTTGTCCCGACGGTGATACTGCAAGTAGACAGGACAGGAACAGAGAATGTAAAGTAGTCCGATGTCGAATGTGAAGTGTAGAACGAATAGAATGTTGAGACAGGAAGATCTAAAGAGAACAGTACGTTTTTACAATGAATGTGAAGTAAAGTCTTGTCGAGAGGTTGTCGGAGACAAGTAAGTGCAATGAAGGAAACAGAAAGTAGGATTTTGGTCATGCAGCTATTAAATGAAACTAGTTCTGCTCTTGAATGTAAAAGTTATGTGAGGTTGATGGGAAAAAGCTAGCCATAGAGTAGCAGAGGTATTAAGAGGATCTTTGTTATTGTAGTTTGAAGAAATGTGAATATGTTGAAAAGCTAACAGCGAGGTGGTAACATGGAAAAATAAAAATACAGACATAGCTTGTGTGCCCACGCACGAGAGATTTAAAGTCGTAATCCCTTCCCTACACACCTCTCTTTAACCACAGTACCTACAGCCCATTAACTTTCTTTTGTTGTCTGTGTAGGCGTATACTTACAGTGTGTTTAAAAGTCTGTGTGTTTGTGTGTGTGCATCTATGATTAAGGGTAAGATAAGAGAGGCAAGGAGAAAAAGAAAGGGCATGAGATTGAAACAATGATCGATAGACTCAATAAAACACAAAAGAGAGAACGGCCACCCTGCGATGGGTGCAAAAAAAAAAAAATTTCCCCAAGGTCTGCCAGAGACAGCGAAATCCATTCGCTCATAATGACCTCAGAGGGCTGTTGTTTGGTCTCTACCTGTAAACTCAACATAGAATCCAGTTGGACGACAACAGAAAGGGGTTTTCCTCAGGGCCAGACAAACAGTGTTTGAAACAGTGTGAGCATCAGCAGCCATACTATCCTTTGAGACACATATCCGCTAAAGGTAGCACAGGTGCATAATAACATAAACCACGTCCCGAAACTTGGCCTATACTAAAAGACTGAGTCATTGGAGAAGCGGTGGAGCGTTGCACCTTACAAGCACTGGGCATTGCTTGAAGCATTTACAAAGTTAACTTGCTGTCTTAGGAGGTTCTTAAGAGATTACAACAAACAAACAGGGAATTCTGCTACTTTACAAGAGTTAGTGGGAATAACAGGCAATAATGAACAGTAAACTGCAGCTACTTAGCCACAGACAATGTTTGAGCAGTGCAGTAGAGTTTTAAAGCTTTTATTGCACTGTACAACTCCAACATCCAGGGAAACTTTTTGGAACAATCCTTGATAGTAGGGCTGTCGCAATAACCGCAATATTGACAAGCCAACCGCAGGGGATGGCAAGCAACCTCCACAACCGCTGAAGGCCACATGTTTGGTGTTTTTTTCTGGTCGCCAAGAGTTGAAAATTTTTATAATTTGGGTAAAACTCCACAATGATCAACCATCACATCTTACATGTAGGCTATAAGTGCTGGACAACAACAACAATGGAGGAGGAATTTATACACATAGACCGGCGGGCCCGTCCTCTTTCCCTTCGTGCTTCGACCTTTCCTTCATCCAGAGCAAATACGCTACCTTGTGCCGGCATTTTGATATTCCGTATCACAGCAACCAGATGCAACCAAAGCATCTCAGCTGGAAAAAAAACGATGCCCCTCATTGCCCTTCTTTGTTCTGCATTTCACAATAAACAAGTATTTAATTCGTAAAACCGTCATCTTTGTCATTTAAAAAGCAACAATTATACCTAATAATACAATAAAGCTTATTTATATAACACTAAAATCAAGATAAAGTCATTTGCAAAAATAAAAGTTGCAATATTACCGCATATCACACTGTTGAGCCAATCATTATCACCGCAAGAATTCTTTCAACGCGACAGCCCTACTTGATAGCATTTGATTTTGAAGTGTATTAAAGAACCAACAAGGCATTTTAATCCCACTGAATACAGTATAACAACACCATGTTACATTAGCATTAATTCATGTGTACAACATGCGACCATTCCAAGTTATGCATTTTTTGATTTTAAGATTTTACAAAGTGTGTGTAGGATTTTATTAGTCTTTTTTTTTTTTTTTTTACCAAAATGGCAAAAAAATGTAAAAATTTCATGCTCTGGTCGTTTTGTGAATCACCCAAAAATCCTCAGAATGATCCAACTTAGAAGCAGACCAGAAGCTCATCACTGTCCAAAATCACAGTCCATTCTCACACAGTATGATTGCGGTTATTTGCAGTCAGTACATTGTCCCAAAAACTGCTGCCAACGTGTTCGAACCAACATATGCATAATGAAACGTGTACCATGCAGTTTGTCACTTTATAGGGGAAATCTGTGTATAACTGGCTCCCTCTAATGGAAGCAGTCAAGCAGCTAAGAGGTAACACTGTTAATGAGGGGCACAAAGAAACACTGTATGGTTTGTAAGCATCATTTCTACACATCAAATCCAATCACGCTCAAAGCTGCTTTACTGTGCTGAGATATAATCCTCACGTTTTCACACGGAACTGCTTTACCGTTTGATTTCCTACAATTTATGCCGAGGATCGGTTGTTTACATCATGCTGCAATGTGTGAACGAACGCATAATTGATTTCTGATGTGGTTATGATGCCTTGTTATGTGCGACACTTCCAAATGCGACAGATCCTCACATTCGAAATGTCACTGCTAGTTACTGATGGTACATGACAGTATTCCGTACAGAAGAATTATATCTAGTCAATACATAACACTAAATTTGATAAAACTCTGCTTAGCAATATGAAATACAGTTTTTTTTTTTTTTTGCAAAAACCTTTTTCCTTGCAAAACCCAAGTGGGGTTAGAAACTATATGGATCAAATTTTTGGAACTGTTCGTGGTAAATCAAATAACCCAATCCCCATCAAAACATTTAAAATAAATCAGCCCCTAAATTAGAGTACGAAATGGAAGTGTGCCATGCTCACTGTATTAAATATTGAAAGGATTAACAAGGTTGAGCCTTGGCTGCAACACTGTGTTTGAATATTCCTAATTAAATGAGCGTTCACATTAAAAGGACACAGCCTAGAAGCCATTTATTTTGTACTTGTGTGGAGTACTAATGCTGTTGCAGCATCATGTTCACCCTGTTTCAGTAAGTGGCCTCTTTGAGGAATGCTAAAAATGTGAAGGATGCAAAACGTTCCCCTTGACAACGTAGCAGCAGCGTGCTTCCAGACAACGAAACCTGTCCGGATGGCCTAAATGTACGGAATGCTGCCAGTTTACATGTATGTTATTATGTCAATAATACAAGTAGTGTATATCTGACGTACTATGTCAGATCTATTCTTTTCAGAAATGTATTTAAATAATCAGTGTTGATGATTTTTTTTTATTGTCTTTCAGTTATTTTACCTTGTCATGTTTCCTTTCTAAAACTCCTCAGAAGGAGGAGGAATTCTCTCCAAATGTTCCTCCCTATTTGGTGTGTTTTTTTGTCTTTAGTCTGCGCTTTTGTGTCCACACTGATGTGTCCCCCTGAGTGAACAAACTGAAACCCAATGTGCGACTGAGTTGTGTGTTTGTGAAAGATGTAATGTGTTCAAGTTAAAAACAGCAGGATAACAACTCCTAAAGCCAACACGTGTCCCGTCACACACACAGCAATGACCTTGGTGGTCTCAGTTATACAGTCACGCAAGTCTTCCAGGAAGTTCCCACAACCTCTCTCTCCTACTCTTATAGACTCTTGGTTTAACTCCAATCTTCTTGTCTTCCGAAAAACTGACAATGAAAAGAAAATATTAAAAAGAAGAAAAAAAAGAAAAGCCATAAATAAAAAATGGGCATTGGCGCTGATTTGCCACAGAGAGAAGAGCCTGAATCCTCAGGCACCTCCCGAGTGTCACCAGGGATTTAGACACGCTGGACTCCTTACAATAAGAGCCAAAGCAAGTGGCAGGGACGTACTGGTTTTTTTGACCACTTCGGGAAGCAGCGAACAGGAATGAAGACCAGCAATATGCAACGAGAACTACCAGCCTGCACTCAAGGACGGGAAACAAACTCAACAGGCTAACAAATTACAATCAGGATTTGCAGGCTATACAAAGGCGATCGGTGGTCTGCAATAATGACTGATAATGGGAATTTCTTTTGCAAAGCATGCATTCGCCACTGTTCTTTGGCTCATTAGGGATGACTCCCTCTCAGTATCTATACAGACACAAGCCCTCGATTCACCCTCTCTCCATGTTTGCCATCAGACCTGTGTACATTTCTACAATAACTCCTACATGAATTGAAAGGAGATGTCTTATTCTGGAATATTATTCAATAAAATAACATATATTTGTATGATTGTAAGCACTGCAGTGCCCTTTGATGTTTTGTCGTCTTTTTCCCCCCATTTCCTTTAAAAAGGTGCTAAATGCGACATTGGGAGCGTTTCTATGCCTCTGCTTGGCTCTGAACATGGCGACGGCTGAGCCAGCGACTCGCAGCTAACGGTGATAAATGCGCTAACGTCGATAACAGCGCTAACATTGAAAACAACAGCAACACTGCTGACAGAGCTAACAGTGTTTACCTGAGGGGGGCTATGCTATGTTTCCGCAACGGTGGCGTCAGTCGGGACGGCGTTATCAGCTGTAACCGCCGTATGATCACTGTCAAGAGCGGCGGACGTGAGCCAGCCGGGCACGCTCACATGCACTAAAATAGTGTTTCCCAAACTTTTTTCAGGGGACCAACTTTTTAAAAATGACGCACCATCGCGACCCAATTCATAATAGGCCTTATTTATAAATCACGAGAAGAGCAAATTTGTTCGTAAATTGACGTTCCCACCATTTTTACTGCCATTTACACATCACCTTATATTATCTTGAATAAACCATTCATATCGAAGAGATGTATGTGTGATAAATCACAACTTAATTGTATGCACGTTATTGAAAACATATGCACATGTTAAATACTTTATAAATGAGACCAAATAAATGCATTTAGGTGGAGTTAACAGGCTCTCGTTTTTTTCCTCAGAATGTACGCTGGCCTTTCATATTAGATTCAATGTTATAAGTAGGCTACAATTATCAGAACAAAACAAACATTCAGGCTCCCTCGTGTGGCTCAAAGGTGAACTGCACATATAAATCTTAAATAAAAGACTATAGAAAAAATTCTGCAAATTCACTTGGCGACCCTAATGAAATGTCCTGCGACCCACCTGTGTGGGAATGTTTGCACTAAAAGGCATGCGCGGCTGGCCCGGCTATGTCAACAAAGCACGGAGAAACTCGGATTACAACGCAAACAGAGGAAGAGCGACTTCATTCTCTGATCAGGTAGACATTACTCCTCTATATCTTTACATAGTAAATAGTTGTTTGCTTAATGGATATCGTACAGAGAATCTTTGACGTCCCATAAAATCTGTATTAGTTTCCTCTTTGAGGTGCTGTTGAGTAATTTGCATATTTGCCCTCCATTTGCAGTCACCTAATGAGCTGTATGCTTTTATAAATGAATAGTCTAGACCATATAACATCAATAAAATATATATATAGAAATACCTAGCCTGTGTTTAAGCTATGATTGCTACTAGAAAGTATGTCAGTGTTTTTAAAATAAGTGTCTGTGGTCCCAGCTGAGCTACGAGATGGTGTCATAGGTCGGTGACTCCTCAGGTCCCAGCGCGGCAGGCTGAACCAGCTGACCTGCCCTGATTCTCTCTTTACTCCCTCTATCCTTAAAGGACATGTGGAATTGTAGCCTCGGTTACGCCTAGACCTATTCATTCAGTCACTTGGAGATATAAGTCAATGATTGTACTATTAAAAAATGTCATACTTTTACTCAAAAGCAATATTACAAATGGCTGACTTGGCTAAATCACATTTATAAAAATGATAAACTAATCCATATTCTTTCAGTGAACACACTGATGTTCGCACAGCTCCTTTCAACAGATTCAACAGATCTAATTCAAGTTAGTCCTCTGGATTTATAACACTGATACTTAACAGCAACATTATAACCTAAATATTATATGTAACCTCATAAAGATTTACCACTAATAATGATAATAATACAATAAAACCAAATCAATGAGAGGGCCCACACACCGTAAATACATTATCTATTATCTGATTTTGTGCAATGTAAACCTGAGAATGGTCTGCTTTCACTCACAAATACAGCAGGAACACACAAACTGCAGCTTTTCTAATATTCACTTCATCTCAATGTTGGATATAAGAGGTGAGGTAAGGTTGGGATCTTCCAAAGGCCTGTGTACCCTCACACAGTGGATACCCTGGCCTGCAACACTCAACACTGGTATGAAATCCATGCTGTTTCCTAAAAAAAAACTCTATATTTAGATGTCTAATCCAAAAGCACATACAGAAATATCAAAGGACTGCATGCAAACTTTCACTCATCAACACCTGCATGCTCAGATTTCATCAGTAAAAGAAAATATCATCAGCTGCAGAGGAGCATCAAAGGAGGCAAGAAGCACTTCAATGAATCAGTCACAAAGCAGTTTTGGGCTTCTAAGATAAATTATGAGACAATGCTGTGTATTTGCCATTCAAAACAACCACCTGCACGCCATACCCTTACAGTAAATTGTGCGCAAGCCGTCAGACATTTGCAAAGCATTGGTCATGCAACCTGTTGCACTGTTAATAAAACCAGCCATCTGTAAACATTAGCACCCAGTAGCAGAGCAAGCTGTCTTACCTTAAACCAGGAGCTTGTTCTTTGCATTCTTCTCTGCAGAAGCATATGCCATAAAACATAACACAACACAATAAACGCTCACAAGTATGACAAGAGTATAAGAAAAAACTCATTTTGAGAAAACGAAATTATAGAATTCCAAACATGTTGAAAGACACTACATGTGAATAGGGTAACATTTTTAACTAATAGATATCACCATGAAATGTCCCCAGTTGATTACTGACATTAAGACAATTATTTTTTTGCAAGTACAAGTTTTCTGAAATGTTTAAATATAAATGTAATTAAATATACAAATGAGGCATTATCTAATACTAACTTTTTGGTGAATTTAGGAGAAATCTACAGACGCAAATACACAAAGTAGTAAAATAAACACCTTAATGTGTATTTTGGATGTTTTCTTTCTACTAGTCTGAAAGAAGACATGTTATGGAAGCAAATTAGCCCGAAGTCTCAAAATTGGTCAGTGCATGAAAAACAATGTTTGTGCCTGGGGTGTAAAAGTAGGCCGTCATGGTTCATGTTAATACTACAGTAAGAAGGTTGGTAGGTTAGCGGACTCTGGTAGGCCTACTCAGTGAGTTGATGTGCACCAGGCTGCCATGAGAGAATTATGAGAACTACCTTCTCTGTCTGAGACACAGCCTCTACTATAAACGCTATCCGATCAGGGACCAAACGCACTTCACGACGTCTGATCGCGAGTCAGTGCTTCAGTGCCGTGTTTGTGACTTATCCACTATAGGAGACACTCCCAGCTATCCCTTTGAACCGCTTGAACATCGACGGATGTGTTCAAATGGCTCAAAGGGATGGCTGGTGAGGGACTCTGGAATTGATCCTAAGATGGTGGAATTGGCTTGGAGATGGGTAATAGTCTCTCTGTGCCCCTTTCATGAACCGACAAACCATGTACCCCTGCGGTTTTTCCATCGAAACCAACAATACACTTTGATAGTAGGAAATACCCTCTTTTTGTCAATAAAGTCCTGTAGAAATGACAAAATGGCACCACAGGAAGGGAATATCCTGTGCCTCAACACACCATTCCTAAAACTCTCTCCACTTACAGTCTTTACGTGTCTGTTGGATGATGATCTGGCATTTTGAATAGTATTAATAAAACTCTGTGATAGCCCAGCAGTTCCCAAATGATTAAACCACTCATGGGCCAGGTCCCTATAGAGCGAGACCGGATGGGGGTGAAATATCTTCCCTGATTCTGCCTCACTCTGTTGCAGTCTCCTGCAACTCAAAAGGGGTCTAATGGCCAAACAGCGTGCACATCTGCTCCACTATATTACATATATCTATAACTATTTATCTTCATTATTATTATTGCACATTAGTCTTTTAGCACTTCCTCTTGTGTATACCACCATCACCGCATTTCACAACTCTGAGTCTGGAATCTTCTCCAACAAGTTGTTCAGGTTGAGCCATCTCGCCCACCTCTCTCCTGCAGACACACACTTCCCCGCTACACGGGCAGCACAGCACCGGACACAAATATTCATAATCCTGGTTATCTCTTCCCACCATTATAAAAGTTCCACTTGGTAAGCTGTCAACACGGAGGTGATGTTAAGAGCTCTCACCATCAAGGCTGCTGCCTTTATAAGCTCTTTCAGTCATGGTGGACTGAAAACGCTGGGAGGATGGGGGGGTGTAGTGTAGCCGACAATCTTGGGTGGAGGTGGGCTGCCACCATGGCCTTCATGGACTGCTTAACCATCCTTTCAAAATCCATGGAAAACGTTCTTTGAATAGGGGTCTTGCTGGAATATGAGTCATCTTTCCAAGAGACGGTGAATTACATGTTCTATACTACATTAAGTTAGCTGCCAAACAGGCACATCAGGGTGTGCTTCATAGCTTTTCCTAGCCATCACCTCTGCTGGGCTGGTGGTGTCAAGGCTAAGGATGCCACATCCTTGCCCAGCCAGTTGCCTGTCGGTTTACCACCTCAGGGAAGAACTCCCATCCCCTCTGCATAATAATGATATTTACCCAAGAGCCTTTTGCATAGCAGACTTTAGCAGACACTCTTTAAATGTTTTGACTTGTAAATGAAGAGGTTGTCAGGTAGATAGTGCGCAGCAAGTGAAAGGAGTTCCTCAGGGATGCCTCTGCGTCATAAAAGATGGTCCACATGGCCCGAGGTTGATAAAAGAAGCGGATGTGTTTTTCTTAGGACAGAGAGTAGCCTCTGCATGCAGGAGGTACATACACAACAAAGTGATGCCAGTGTTCCAGCAGGGGGAAATGTTGAACAAGGGCAAAATGCATAATCTTGGCTGGGCTCTCAGTCTCCCTCTGCTTCCCAGTCTTTAAGCCAAGTTACACTAAACACTCCCCTATCTCTTTATACAGGAAGCAATCATTTGTAATGATGATCGTTATACTGTGTCATGTGTAATTAATATTAGCAGATGGGCTTTTTAGTCATGCTGCCTATACTGGCAGCTATCAACCCTAGAGGGAGGACCCTTCTTGTGGTGTTTCTTCCATTATTTTCCTCTATTAAAGGACCAGTGTGTAACATTTCATGGGATCTATTAGCAGAAATGGAATATAATATTCATTACTATGTTTTCATGACTGTATAATCACCTGGAACTAAGAATTGTTGTGTTTTCGTTAGCTTAGAATGAGCTCTTCATATCTACATAGGGAGCGGGTCCTCTTCACGGAGTTCGCCATGTTGCTTCGCCATGCTTCTACAGTAGCCCAGAACGGACAAACCAAACACTGGCTCTAGAGAGAGACTTTTACGTTTTTACGTCACCTGAAGGCCACCGTAGTTCTCCGACACGCTTGTGAAACTAAAACCGTGATGTCGCCAGCCGCCATCTGACTTCCTTTGCTCCTAAAGTATAGTGTTATTACGGTAAGGATGGCCTCTGAGCGAGGCGAACAGCGTTACCAAGGTTTTGCACTCGACAACTCACGTTACAGCAGTTACGTTACACCAAAATCCTACACACTGGACCTTTAATAATAATCTAAAATAAATAAATAATGTATACTTTATTAATCCCGGGGAAATTAATAAGGGGAAATTCAATTTCTTTCACTCTGTATATATATTGACGCACACAGGCCTAAAAAACAAATACCCAAACATGACCTATACACATGCATTATGTATGCAGAGATGTCAGAGCGAGGAGGCTGCCTCACAGGATGGCGCCCCGAGCAGTTCCCAGGTGGCGATCTGACATCTCTGCAGCTACCAGTCCACACTGTGTACTTGGTACGTACGGGGACTTGAACCAGTGACCCTTCGGTTCCCAAGCTGGGTCCTCATGGACTGAGCTATTAACATGCTCAAAACCACAGAGATGATGGAAAACTCCTGATTTATTGTTTCCCCCTTCTTACCTTATGTGAGTGTAGTGTTTTACCTACCGGTAATTGTGGAACAATGAGGTTTCATTTTAGAAGGTTTTCAATCAAGTGTCATGCCATCCATAAGCTTGTCTGACTCTCGGTAAACAGGGTAAATAAAAGTAAAACCCTTATAAAACCAAACATGCATAGGCTTGCAGATAGAGCGCTTGGAGTTCACTATAAAGCCGGTATAGCCACACTGATTTCTGCACCATCACATTTAGTTTTAATGATTAAAAAACTAATTGCACTGGCCATAATCTTGTGAATTTTGTCATCATCTTTAAAAAGGTGGGCTCAAATCTGGCTCATGACCTTTCACAATTTGCCCTACCATCTTTCATCCCTCTTTGCATTTCCCTTCTAGCTATCAACCATGAGGCTAAAGCCTTATAGTAACAAAAATCTCTGAGCATAAAGGTAACATTGACAGCTCAAATTGCATATTTTACACTTTGCAACACATTGCATTCAGCATATAACGCAAATCGGCATGATGTATGAATACATTGATGTAGTGATGATGTAGTGTTCATTTGGTGTGAGATTAACAAACTAACAGCTGTCTGATCTAAAGAATCATCTGCCTTTTCAAAGAAACCCGAGATTATTTAACCGAAACACATCAGATGGATGAATAGCTGCAATTACTTCTAGTTCACAACCCAGCAGTCAATTAGCCATTACAATCTCTCAGTGGTAACCGTGGTAAATGGATGATGGCTCGTGTCCCACAGACTGGGATAATTAAGCTACAAGTCACACTGTAGAAACAAGCTCAAGTTGAGCAGCATCTGATCTGGCAGATTATTGTGCGCTCTGGGCTGTCGCTGACTTTCACGACGAGTCCCCCTTTGAGACGTGACCTCGGCCGGGGTCAGACAGCCCCTCTTTTCCTCCTCTGATCCTCCCTTGCGCTTTACTGGGACATCTCAAATCTCCATGGAAGCATGGCTCATGCATTTCTATAAGATTATTCTCAGTAAAACCCACACAGAGAGGAGCCGTCTGCGCACAGACTGAATGGAGCATTATATTTCTTAATGCGGCAAATAAGGATTAAGGCATTAAACCAAATATAGTTCTCACGATAGCTGGAGGAGCCAATTACCCTCAGCGTGCGCATGTTTCCGTTATAGGCATCTACATGCTAAATTTGAACAGACGTGGGAAAATCACAACCTTGAAGGTTTTATGTGCATGTGTTGCATTTAATTATGTTTTGTTTTTTTTCCAAGCTCTGAATGTCTTCTGACTGCACACAATCAACTGCTCTTGCATTGATATTCATGTCAATAACACAGCAGATGGAGGGAAAACAATCATGAAATGATCAACAACGTCACCAGAAGTGTATGGTGAAGGTAAAAAGAAATGTGAAAATTATGTCTCAATATCAATAATTGCTATGAAGCAAAAGATAAGACAATTGAGATAACGAACAAAAGCCATTTGGTATTTCATCATACATTTTCAAGGGAAAGTACAGCAACAGAAGTCGTGATTTCATTGATTAAATGTAAATAATATAGTAGAATGTAGAATATAATAAAGAGAGAGAAATAGAGAGAGTAAAGTAATTTACAAAGATGTCACATAATGTAAGCAAAAGGCAGTGTCTGACAAGTTCTAAATGATACTGTGTTTCTGCAAATGATGCATGTATATGATCTTCTTCATCATCTACAATAGGCGTTCCACGGTGCAGAGTGAAACATCACTTTTTGGCACATTATCAGGAATAAAGCCTCCTTTTTTATCTTAGTGCGCTGGCAAAAATTGCACACAATCAAAATAAAAATCGTATACGCAAATGCCGGCAAGAAAGCCCTGAGCGTCACAGTTTTTCTGCTTGCTACAATATAAGTAAAGGATCATTTGAAGCACTTCACAGCTGCAGCTTTAATTAAGCCACTATACATAATATATATATATATATATATATAATTCCAGTTAAGGAATACTGTTAAACACATGTACATTTGGATATAATTCAAACACTTCTAGATCAGTGTTGATTATGTTTCATAGCTTAGAGTTTACACTTCTACAGTTGACAACTGGTTTGTCCACCACTGTCTCTCATGTGTGAATTGAGACTGCTGATAAGAGGAAAGCATTTGTTTGCTCTTTTCACAATATTCACAATTTGATCATATTTGCAAATTAACAAAAATTGATAAAACATAATGATAATGATTAGAAATTCTTCACGAGCATTATTTTTATACATCATTATGCGTGGCCCATGACTGTGGAGGACAGAACCTGCCAAAAACAAAAATAAATAAATGACTCATTAAAGCTGAAGTAGGCGAGATTGGAGCAAATATGATTAAAAAAAGTTGTTTTTATAAAACAGTCGCTATATTGTGACAGTAGTACATGAAACAGGTAACCTGGAAAAAATCATGTGCCTCTGTGTCCTCTGGTGTCCTCCGGTGCTCCTAAACGGCATCTGCAAGATTTCACAGACCGGAGGAAAACAAGCATTCAGAGCTGATCTGAAGTCTTCTGTCTATGAGAGCCGGCTGTCAATCACTCGCGAACTCCGACCAAACAGTCAAACTAGGCAGCGCTGATCAAAAATGAATCAATATTATGTTACGTTAATGCCTATTTCTCGCCTCAAATGTTTTCAGAATCATCTTGTAGTGTACAGTTTAGCTGTAAAATGAGAAGGTTTGTGACGCCACCGCCATTGTGAAATCTGGTGAAGGAACACATGACCGGAGCACAGCCAATAGGAACGCTCTCTCAGTGAAATGACCTGTGATTGGTCAAAGTCTCCCGTCAAGGCTAAATTTTTTAAAGCCTGAAAACAGAGCCATGATGAGGCGCAGAAGTCTAGTTATCTCTCAGAACACTTGAATAACAATATGCTGAAAAGGTTATTATGGAATTTTTGCCCAATGATGCCAAAAATATACTGCCACTTAAATAAATTGATAAAATGCGACATAAATTGATATTTCTGTTTTAATTAGCTTCTATTTATTTACCTTTGTATTAATTCCTCTATCTATCTACTAATCCATTACATGTTTCCTTTTATTCATTTATTTATTTTGATCAACTTTTAAATTAATTTATTTTATTTATTTATTCATTATTAAATGTATATATATTTGTATGTATGTATTTACTTCTGCATGGTTTTCCCTTTGCATTACCCCCTTATTTATTTCCCCAAACTTATTTATTTCTGTATTCTTTTCTTTATCCATTTACTTTTTCCATTTCTTTATGCATTTCTGCTCTATTATGTAAATGAGGGGGCTGTCATTCAAAGTGCGTCATGGGGTTAACTTTTCGACATCAGAAATATAAACTTATGTCACATTTTATCAATTAATTAATGCCTACATTTATTTATTTTATTTATTTTATTTATTTTATTTATTTTATTTATTATTCTGGCAGGTTCCATCTTCCATATATGACCCCTTTTGGTCTGTATTACTGCTTCTTGTGACTTTAGAAAAAAAAATGCAAAGCTGTTATTTTGTAAATCATGAACGTTTTTTTTTATTATGTTGCTCCTGTACATACAAACCTACGAAACATTATCTAGGATTTATGTAAAATTTATGGTATTATTTAATTTTATTGTACTTTTTCAAAACATAAAGTTGCCCCAATGCAGTCACATGATGTCCATTTAAATCTATATATTTTTTTATACTTCAAACACAATAATTATGCTCTGTTAATCTGAGAATATTCTGGTGAGTAAAGTTCACATCACTTCAATAAACACAAGAATGCAGATACCATGACAAATTTGGAGTTAAACAGAAAATGTCAGAAATCTACCTGGAATTGTCCTCAAACATGGTTGCCTGTACAGAATGAGTAACCATCATATACTGTATATATACTGCTTTAGTTACAGCCACAAGAGCTAAAATGGCTGTTTATAGCTTTGGTCTATATTCACAGTAACCACCAGATGGCAGCATTGCATTTGAGATTTATTTTTGTGTCATCTAGCCTCATGTAACCTTTTGTCCAACAGCCATTTTCCCAAGAATGATGCACACTCAAGGTAAAAGGATTACAATGAGTCATTAGGGTAACATCAACACACAAGTGTCAAACGGCGAGGTTAAATCCTAATTGGAAAACATCTGATCAGAGAAAAAAATATGACTCAAAATATCAAAGGAAGTTTGGGGAAAGTTGTTCAGGCAGGTAATAACCTCAGTGACAGTCACATTAACCTTAATCTAATTAGTTGCCGGGGAAAAACTTTTTAATAGTGTGAATAATTTTATGAAATTACATTGCCCGCATATACACATGATCCAACCTAAGAACAAATTTACTTTAGTAAAAAATCATTAAAACCATGAAAATCCAACGTCAGTTATTAGTGTCATTAGACACGCCCTGTAAAGCAGGATAAACAAATGTAAATGGTTCCATTCAGTTTCATCTGAGATGAATCATCTGACTGGTCCAGAAACTAGTGTCAAGTCCAAAATATTTACGTCTTACTTCCTGTGTCTTTCCTACAGCGTATGATGACTCAGAGAGTGACTGTGGGTATCAATCTGAAGTCTCAATGTTGCGCAAGTATCATAGTATCTTCAAAACATGACAATCCCTGTCTATGTTTATATGGTATATGATGCAATGTAGTAAAAGTGTGTGAGAAATTCACATGCCTGTGCTTGTTAGGCTCGCATGTGCATAGAGATTATGTTTGGGTGGCATATTTTATGTTTTATAATATAATAACTGCATAGATACCAGCAGGTGCTCAATAAAACCTGTTGGACTGGAAGTGTAACTTTGAAGCTGCTGCCAGGCCGTAACGTATAGCCGTACAACACAGAGTGAAGTCCAAAGGGAAACTGATTCTTAAAGGCACCATTCAATCCGATTAACATGTAACCTCGTCATTATATACTGTATGTAGCAAAGACTTAATTTGAAATTTACTCTCTAGTAAAACTAGAGCAAACCTGACACAAGATTTTATCTCTATCCGGCTGAAAACTGACAAGTCCTGGGATTTTCTCCCATGTTGTCATGGTGAACTCCTGAGAGCAAACTGTCATCTGAAAACAATTCACCCTCAGGGCACAGTGCTCCTAAAAATAAAACTCCAAGCCTCTTAGAGCTCCACCTTTTGCAGTGTGTCAGAGGGAAGGTGTTTATTTTCATAATGGATTCTACTGAAATGTTTTGTTGTAGTAGTAGTAGTAGTGGTGGTGGTGGTGCCTTTAAGTGCTCACGTAAAAGGTAATAAGTATAGAATACAAACTAACAGAAAAGAGTGGTTACAAAACTGACAGTAAAACATACCACCAAATTATTTAAAGGCCCAAAAAATGAAGTTCTGTTTTTTTAACCACATCAGCCCAGAAGTTTATCTAAAGGGGAAGTGAGGGTTCCTGATAATAAACACTATCTGAGGTGGGAGATGACTGGTACAAACACATTCCATTGACCAGTGATCAGATGTACTAGAAAGCTGAGGACTCTGTAGTCCATCTCATTCACTGTTGACAGGGAACGTTTCAGTCATACATTCTTTAGCCTAACACTTGAGTCAATACAGTATCAGGGATCAGCTAAACCAGACTCATGAAACCCTGACTCATACTCTGATTTGACTCTTGATTCTCAAAGTGGGATCTGTGGCACACACTGTAAAATAATTTTTAAAAAAAACATTGCCATAAATTATAAAATTGTGCTGTATCATTAAAAATTGTATAGGCTATCTACAGACCATTTGCGCCAATAAAACCAGCATATATTGTCCATTACTCCCTTTGGGCCGATAGAAACTCTGATATGACACACAGCAATAATTATTTTAAAATTGAAGCACTCACTGAAAGTCAGCTTTAGACTGGTAAGTTTAAATATCTGGATTTATCAGGACAATTCCAGTCTTGCCACTGATCAGTTCAGCACAGTTACTTGAAATTCAGGCTATAAATGCTGTGAAGTTGTGTCCAAATGCAATTGGAATAAAATCACCCTCTGTTTAAAAGGTATATAAGTGGTATTAACATTCAATAACATTGCAAATGTCCCCGCTGTGGGACTAATAAAGGATTATCTCATCTTATCTTAACATGATTCAAACTGAAATGTGTTACCATAACAACAGGATCCATCAATGCACAGTACTCATACCTATAACTCTTCACCAAACAGTCTCAGAGCCACACCTTGTGTTGCTGTTTGTTGATTTTCCTGGTTTCAAAATGTACCTCCTCCATGGCAGAGTGGAGTTCAGTTCTGCTGCTGACCTAAGGCAGATAAAGCACACGCTTCTGTCAGAGGGCCATTGAATGTATCCTGTAACTCAAGCACAGCGACACTCACGTGTTGAATATAAAAATGACAAAGCCAACAAAATTGCGTGTGTATAAGAATGCGATATTATCCTATGTAATACAATTTTTGATAGTAGTGGTTTAGATGTTTATTGTTCAATTTGTGTATGATTAAAAGCTATTAAGTATGGTTGAGGTTAAATCTCCCTGAACTTAGCAGTTCAGATGAGTACAACAAATATCTTATTTACAGAAAATGTTCCTATTCATATAGTCCTGAAAGTATTATAGGCTAGATGGTAAAATGGCTTGTCATCACACTACACTGTATAATGTTTTATCGGACTCATGTCTCCTGATTGAATGGAACTCCACTTACATTAATACAACTTCCCATTTTGGACAATTTTTAAGTCATGCGGAACCAATATAATAAAGCCAGCACGATGCTACGCATGCATATAATATAAAAGCATGTCTCTCTATTGGTGCCTTACCTGTTCAAAAATATGTGTACAAAGTGCGACTTTGTCAAACTCTAAGGAGGCCTCTGCTCCACTGTTCAGGAAACTGAACATTCTTTCAGTTTATGACATAAATATTCATCAGATATATGTGTTTATATATAAATATATGTTCTTGCCTTCTTCTTTACCATCATCGTTTAGCAACTTCTTTAAATCTTATTCTCAAATTCATTCACATAATACTAGACAGGTTAATCATCTTCACCTGCCTTTTTACAAAACAAAACATGGCTAGTACTCCCTCAGATATCGTGGTGTACAAATATGGAACACCAAAATACATGTTATCAAGAGCTCGTTATCCTTAGAACATTTTAAAAGGAAATTATCATCACATTTAATTAATGATGTCTAATTATCTTTTGATATGTTTAGATATATTTTATTTTCTTCTGTACTGTTTTTTGTATGTATTTCAGTGTTTTTATTGGATTGTTTTCCACTGTTTGGTTAGGTTTTTCTGCACATTTTGTGTACTTCTTGTTGTTGTTTAACTTTTTTTGTATTTTTAAAATTATGTTAGTTTAGATCTTTCTTCCTTTTTTGTTATTGTTTTTTTTCTCTCCTGGGGTTGGGGGGAGGTCCTTGTATAAACCTGTGGCTTCTTGACCTCTCCTGACACATTTCCTGTTTTCTTTTCATTGACTGGATTTTGTGCAGTTTTATATATAAAAAAAAAAATTAAAAAAAATACATCCCCTTGCAAATTATATACTGCATCTTTTTAATTTTTCACATGTGTAAATAAAGAAACAGACAAACAAACAAAATGCCTCCTAGTTTTGAATTTTCCTGTTTTTCAGCTTACCAAGCCTCACGTGGTTAGACTAGACGTGGTTAGACTTACATTATTATGACTAACGCTGGTGTCCACTTTTATTTTGGTAATGTCAAATGATAAGATATTTAACAATATCCATTGGTTTATTAGAAATTCTGCACTTACAATATTAACTTCAGATGCATTTCTGTCATCATTCATATTTATTGGATATAGTACAAACCAAAATCATTATAGTCTATCAATGGTGTGTGTGTGTGTGTGTGTGTGTGTGTGTGTGTGTGTGTGTGTGTGTGTGTGTGAGTGCAGGGGTCTATTACAGGAAACACTTACATCATGAAACTTCAGGTGTTTGCTGCGTCGCCTGATGAGTCGAAACTACGTGCGCGTCCCCGCCCACCTGGACAACAGAAACCGCCTAATAAAGCTCGCTCCCGCAGCTCCCTCCCCATTCGAGGTGCGGCAGACGAACAGGTGCGTGAAGAAGAAGAAGCTCCGCCACACTTTATTTAAACTGAAATATCACCGTTGTCTGCTACTAACTTCTTTGTCAGAGAGCTAAAGGAATACTAAACAGATAACTAACAGAGGAGATAACTTTGTCAGCAAACTTAAGCCAAACATCGTGAGAGTGTGAGGAGTGCGGGATTTGTACCTTCAACAGCAGGTGGACGTCGTCTTCTTTGTTGGTTTCACCGGAGAAGAAGAAGAAGTGTTTAAAATGGCCAACAAGGGTCTGCAGATTTTGGGATTCTTCCTTACCCTTATCGGCTTAATTGGACTGATAATTGGCACCATTTTGCCCCAATGGAAGATGTCCGCTTATGTTGGGGACAACATCATCACGGCCATCGCCATGTACGAAGGACTGTGGATGACCTGCGCGTTCCAGAGCACGGGCCAGATCCAGTGCAAAGTGTACGACTCCATCCTGCAGCTCAACAGTAAGTAACACACCTATTGGTGCGTTCAGAGTAGCCTGGGTCATCACAGTTTTTCTCTTTCTTTTGGACCAAAAGCGTCAAAAATGTAACTTTTTTTTTTTTGTCATAGCTATTATGGGTAAATAAATAAATATAAATAAACTTTATTTGTATAGCACCTTTCCAAACATAGTTACAAAGTGCTTTTACATAAGTTAAAATAGTGCAAACGTCACGATAAAAACAATACAGAATAAAAACATAGAGGCCAAAATAAAATGTTGAACATAAGAGTTTTGTACGAAAAGTCAACAATAATGAAATTTAAAACAAGGAGTGCTATTAAAAAAAAAGGCCTTCCTGTAAAGGTAGGTTTTGAGGCGTGATTTAAAAGAAGAAACAGAGTTTACTAGCCTGAGTTAGGCCTTAAAGTCCTTGAAAAGCTGTACAATGGTGCCTTGAGCTTCATAGCCTATAGCTTAATTTAGTCTTTCTGTTACAGGGCTAATAATAGGTAAAAGTCTAAACACATATAGGCCTATACTGTGTAATTTCTCATTAGAAGCTCATCTCTCGACGGAGGTGCTTTTAAAGTTAGTTTTACTCCCCGTTTCCTACACAAAAACCCGGAAATGATGTAACAAACCGACATGCACCTGTTTGAATTTGTAACTTTTTTTTCCCCTATAGGGCATTTTCTACACTTACTTCTGAGCTGTTTTTTACAACTCTTTAGCCGTTCCAGATTCCTGTGGCTCTGGCTAACCGGTTCTGTCACTTATTAACTCCCCTTTTATTCACCTACAATGCAAGATCATTTAGTTTAAACCACACCATGAGGCCTCACCTGCACGGTGCAGGAAAGCAACGAGATAATTTGTTTTTTTAGATCTTGCATTCTTTCCACTTGATAGAGTGTGTTCAGCACTTTTTTTTTTTACACTCAGGCAATGATTATCCTGCATCCATTGTCCAGTGCAGTACTACCCCCTCCTCCTCCTCTTGCATGTGTGGAGAGAACCCTATAGTGTAGGACTTGCATTACACAGCCTAGTAGGTTAAACAACACCTGTATGAGCCAGTGTTTAGTCAACATGTGTGAATACCAGCTTTGTCTTTGGCCTACAGGGCATTCAAATTAACACAAAAACATTCTTTGCTGTGTTTTGGGAGGGAACATGTTGAGTTTTCCCTACAGAATCTGGATAAGATTGCATTTAATGCAGCATATCCAACACTTATATAGTGAATAGGTTAAGCGATTACAAAAAGGCCCTGCTTCCGGGCTGTCGTATGTAGTAGTGTGGGTGGTTTCTGGGAACAAGGTGAACTGGTTAGTCATTGGTAGTTATGTAGGCCATTAGCAAAAAAAATAGCATCTAAAGCTAAATGAAGAAATGCCTTTTTAAAGTAAAACAACACAAGTCCATGTACTGTATTTGTCTTTATGACTCTTATCTTAAAAGCTGTGGCTAACTGGGTCAATGGTGGCACGGCAGTTGGATTCTTCTTTGTACATGTTTCAAATTCAACTGATTGATAGATTACCCTCGGGCATTTACTGCCTGAAAGTCACTCACAGGGAAGTCTTCTGTGCAGTTTTGTAAATCGGTCCCTCCCTGTGTGTCAATCCCTGACTCAACATATTCACTCAACTGCACTTCACATCTGTATTTTGTGAATTAGAAGTTCACCAACTGTCCATTTTCCTCAAAATAGCGCATTCTATTTGGCTTTATCAAAACATTTGATAGAATATCTGCAGCACAATGCATCTTTATCACCTCTTCAAACACGAGCACAAACCAACTCTTGATAAACATTGTTTGATTAAAGCTGCGGTTAGATACGGAGCAAGTGAACAAATAACGGCTCGTTGTTCAGAAATACCTTGCCAAAATCTACTAACACACACCTGAAGTTTAGGAACAACTGATTTCAAAACTGAGAAAAAGTGTGACCACTAGATTGTGACTCATTGGGGCATTCTTCACATTCAAGAGAGGGTCTTTTTCTTTTTCGGATGGTAGATTGAAGCTACGAAACGTCCACCTGCTTAAAAGCAGGCTGCGAGCACCTGAAATTGGGAGTGTCTTCCTCATAATGAAACCAGAAACCTGGTCGGACCTGTTTCTGACTTGCATGCATACAAACCCACACACACACTCACACTCCCCCACCTCCCTCTAGTTTCTCCGCGACTTCTGGCTGGAGCCAGTTTCTGTGGTTCGTTGTTATAGGGAGCGGCAATGAGACACAAGAGACAGAAGCCGCTCTGTAGTACACCAACAGTGTTTGTTTACACTGCTTTTTTTGCCGAATGGTGGCTTTAAAGCGCATACAAGCAACTCTGCAAAAAATAAGTTGTCACTACAAATCACTGTAGAAATTCACTTCAAATGCAAATGATTGTTTTATTATTTTACTCTAGTAAAGCCCAAATGTTGCCACACCCATGAGCCTGCGAACCAAACCGGCGTTGAATACTTGTCACAATAACTAATGGATTAACCCTATCCTGTCCTCTTTACCCAGGTGCCCTCCAAGCAACCCGCGCCCTCATGATTGTGAGCATCATCGTAACGGTGTGTGGCCTGGGCGCAGCCTGCATGGGAATGAAGTGCACCAACTGCGGAGGAGATGACAAAACGCGCAAATCCCGCATTGCCATGGCTGGAGGCATCATCATCCTGATTGGATGTAAGAAGCCATTTTATCTTGTTGTTTTTTTTCCTTTTCCCCCTGTTGACTTTTAACAGTTTAATTGACGTTTTCCTTTTTTACTTTCCCACAGCTTTGTGTGCCGTCATCGCCTGCTCTTGGTACGCTCACGACATCATCCGAGCCTTCTACAACCCTTTCACCCCCGTCAATACCAAGTAAGTACATGACAATTTAAGCTGAAAAAACTTTCTGTCTTCTGCCGAGATCACATTTTGAGAGTGAAAATGTCAATCAGAATCAGAAATACTATATTGATCCCCAGGGTGAAATTTGGGCATTACAGTTGTTCTTGTATAACATAAAGAAATGTACAAAAGATAAAAATGAAGGAGTATGTAACATGCAAGTTATGTACATAATGCTACAATTTAAACACAATATATATAAAGAAATAAGTGTTAAAATAATAGAATGAGAAGAAATATATACAAATATTTCATTTAAGATGTGCAATATATAACAAATAACCACAGTACAAATAAGTAAATAGAAAATGCTTATAAGGAAATACAAAATGTTGAAGTGGGATCAACATTGTGACATGTAATTTCCAGTAAGCCGATACTCCCCCTTCTACATCCAGACATTTGCATGTGTCCAGCCACTCCTCCAGTGCTGATGAATTTTATTGTGCATGTTTGTTTTATGTCAGTCGGAGCTCTGCAGACATCCGTTTACCCGTTTTGACTCACTGTAACTTCTCTTTCTGCAGGTACGAGTTTGGTTCCGCCATCTTCATCGCCTGGGCCGGAGCTTTCCTGGCTGTAGTCGGAGGCGCCATGCTGGCAGCGTCCTGCCCGAGAGAAAAATCCAGCTCAACACCCAAGTACCCCATCTCCAGACCGCCCAGCAGCAAGGAGTACGTTTGAACAGGACGGGACTCGGTGTTAAGAGGCTGAAGGAACACTTTGACATTCTTGCTAGGTCCAACTCAGAGATTATAACGTTGAAAAGATGTATCCCAGGAGCTGTTTTTTTTTATTTTATATTTTAGTTTCTTCAGGGCTACCCTGTGATGTTACTGTAATATTGTTTTAACAAACCGCATTCAAGTTTTAAATAATGGCCTTCCCCTGTCTGGAACTCCCGTTAGTGCTTACTGATTTGTATACTATGTAGTATACTATCCACTTAGTAGACACCTGTAAAGCACTAAATTAAGATTAAGGTGAAACACCCGTGATATTATACAACTTGGTATGTAGAAATGTTTCGCATGCTAGATTTTACAGTGCGTTTGGGGGAAAATGATTTGAATGCACTGAATAGAAGTCACTCTTACACCATTTCTGACTGTGTAGGGCGAATGCATATTCATTATCCGGCACCTGAGAATCAATTTTCTACCATTCTTTCCATGCATTTGTGCCTTTTTTATTTATATGAAAACTACAAATCATTCAGTTCCGCTGTAGACTATTTTAATCAAGTGCCGGAGTGAAATTATAACTATATAAATTCCATAATACTGATTCCTTTTAACTCAACTTGCCAATATTTTGTCGACATACATACATGCATCCACACAGCGTGACAGATGTTGTGAGCTAACTATTTGTTGAGTTGTTCTGTAATAATAACTGTCTGTGTGAATGGGCTTGGCTTATTGATACTGTTTTTTTAAAAGTCACAAAAGCTGTTGCTGCGTTCATCAAATTCAGTTGTTTTTTTTAAACGTTTTAAATTGTGATTTGTTTGTGTTGTACATAAAATAAAAGTGGAAAATTTACTGTTTCTGGCTTGTTGAAATGCTTTTACGCAAATGTCTAACTGTAAACATGCATAAAAGGAGGAAGGGCTGTCAAAGGTAACGCAAATTAGTTTTAACGCCACTAATTTCTTTAACATATCAACGCAACTTGTGATTTTTAGGTTGCAGCGGGCTCCATTTTAAAGCTAACAAAAGGAAATGCAGCTGCTTTAGAATTTAAACAGTTTAAATAGATTTAAAAGAGGGAAATAAAATAATAGAGTACACATCAACTTTGTCCTTAAAGTAGTGTTGAAGAAAACAGGTTCACAATCCATGCATGCTGTGAAACACAGTTGACATATGCAGCAGTTATGAACACACTCAAACATGCAGTATATTGGCATTTAGAGATGTTGGTGAGCAAACATAACAGACTCAGGTTACAGAGGATTTTCGTACCGAGGTAGGAACCTGAACTCCTCAAGGCCACACTAACTCTGGCTGGAAGCCATCTTCCTTTGGGTGAAAGGCCTCATAATGGCTAACAAAATGAAAGTTGCTTTGGTTTTATTGCCACCTAGTGGTGTGTTTAGGTAACTGCTTTTAGTTGGGGTAGATGCTATATATACTGCACATTGTAAATAGTGTATTATATTTTCAAAATCTTTCACTGCAGTGGAGCATTTTCACCTGAATCCTCCTGTTCTTTTTAGTGTCATCTCCTCTCACTTTGTCATAGAACTTATGCTTCTTGTGATTTATTAGCAGCATCTTGCACTAGTTCTCCTTTTCCTCTGTTCTCATTCTGCCTGCCGTTCTCTATAATCATTATTCTTTCCTCCCCTCAGGCCACATCCAAAAAGTAATAATGATAATGATTTCACCCACGAAATGGCCAAACTGTCTGACCCCAGTCTGCCTCTGTCCTATAAACTCACCCAATGCAATCACATAGAGCACTCTATTAGTTTAACTCCATTACCATATGATTCTATATCTATACACTGGAGTGCTTTTTCGAAAACTTGCTTTGGGGAAAGAAAGTCCTCCTTAATTAATATAAATAATGGTAATAGGTGCATTCTTTGTAAATGTATTAATCAAATACAAATTCAAGAATACATATTTTGAGATGGGGGTATCATTTCCTCAGTAGTTTGTGGAATCTCAGGACATAACGTGCACCTCGTATCGACTCTTTACTAAAACTTCTGCCTACATGCGTATGTAGAAAAGCCAACCCATTTAGGAGAACTTTCGGTAAAAAGATGGCTGTGTACACTTCCATAACTAATGCAAAAATTCAAGATATGTCTTGGATTCAACACTCAAAGTCCAAAGAAACACAAAACAAGAATTGTCTGTGCTTGAAATTTTAATAGCAAGTGCCATTGTTGCACATAAAAATAATCAAATACCTGAATTTATCTTCAAAAAAGGGTAAAATCATCAGAGAAATCTCATTGAAGAGAAACAGAACAGCAACACTTACATAGTATTTTATTTAATGAATCTTGGTATAGTCCATCCATATGTCATACAAACTTACACGTGTTTCTTGGGAACATGGAATGATCTTCTACTTTAACAGGCCTCATGCATCGACATTTACATTTTTAATGTTACTTTAAACTGGTCACATGAGCACAGAACTTGCGGCCTCATCAAACTGAGTACAGGTGGGAGTTTCCTTAGAACGTAACATCTGCAAATCCTTGTTTGGGAAGTTTTAAGCAACTCAGGTTAACAAAAAATAACTAATATGGGAATTCCTTCACGCATTCAGTCACTCAGACTAAGTATCTAACCTTAGTAGTCATGGTGATACAAACAACCCAAACGAACCAATCTCTACTTACAGTGCTGAAATGTGCAGGATGCTTCATTTGTGACACGGTTGACTACTTTGGGACGGTTAAATACATGATAAAAATGACATGTATCTATTATGTTAAGACAGTTTGTGGTCATGGGCTCTTGACCGTAGGAATCTCACAATAGCATAAACATTCAAAAACATTTCAAAAAGTGCAAAGTTTTATTTATGTTCATGGTGGACAATACTAGAAAAATCAGTATTGCTCAATCAATATCTATGTTTTGATCATTACTGCTGATTTCTGTCAGTCAAAAATGTTGCTTTAAATGCCGACAATGCAGAGGCCAACATTAGCTGAAGTTTTGTTATCTGTTGAAAAGTTGTTGCTTTATGTGTGTGATGCATTTTTATTGTTCCTGCATGAGGCCAAATTACTGTATATATATAAAAAACACATGAAGATGTCCTCCATACTCAGGTGCCGACAATCTAGCGAGAATTTTATTTACACATTTACAAAAAGATGCAAATTTGTAAGCTGGTTCTCCGGGGGGGGGTTTATTCAACAAACCGAATCATTTGTCTGCCCCAGTGAGAGGGTGACTGACGGAGGAGGAAAGACAATGCAACACCACAGTGTGCGGTCAGCGTCCACATCACTGTCTCTCTAGTCTCTGGACTGGACCTAGAGATGAATGGCGAGGCACTGAGTTTGGCTTCAGACGGTTTGAGAGGTGCAATGGGTATAAACAAGTCATAAAAAAAAAAAGATAATAAAACTACTGAGACTGTTATTTAGCATCCTTCACGCTCTGTCTCCACTTCCACAGCTCGGCAACGACCTAAAGAGAAGAGAAAAAACTGTCAACACGGTGGCCAAAGCGTGGGGCACAAATTGAACGTGTCTGATTAGAAAACAAATGAGCACTTTTCAGATTGTTTACTGATCTGGTCCTGTACATAAATTCACTGTATTTACTTTAATGTGACATCCAATGTGTGAGATTTGACATTTTTTGGAGCAACAAAGACTGGATCCGTTTTCACAAGGACCAAAAACATAACATCCAACTTCCAATTTGAAAAATGCTCATTCCCTGTCATCACTCTACTGTGAACTATTGAATAAAGACGAAGTGCAAAAACATGCTTGCTAAAATTACCCAAAAAATTGACAGGATTTAAAATATATATATATTTTTTTATCTCAATACTAAGATCCATCATTCATATAAGACCACTGGTTAAGATTTGTCTTCCAAATTTGTCCGAAACCTTAGTATGACCAATGGTATGCAAATTGTAGACTACTTCCGGTGAAATATTACAATATGCAAATACTGAACACTACGCCAGCATAAATATCCAACAATGCAATGTGGTAGTAACGACAACGTTCATGACAGACAATGGCGTGCAGCTCTCTAACGTCAATAATGCTGTAATTTAAAAGGTGCAGTGTGTAGAATCTGGCGGTATCTAGTGGTGAGGTGAGGAGATTGCAACCAACTGAAGTCTCTCCCGTGTGCCAAGCGTGTTGGAGAGCTATGGTGACAGATGCAAAAAAAAAAACAATGGCCCTCTCTAGAGTCATTTGGAGCAGAGCCAGTGTGCATGGGAAGTGAGTGGTGAAGCAAAAGAGACAGAGGCGGCGACGATGGGAGCGAGATACATTATTGACTCCGGCCCAAGCAGGAAAAGTTAACAGAGATTGGTTTGTCCGTTCTGGGCTACTGTAGAAACATGGCGGTGCAACATGGCGGACTCCGTGAAGAGGACCCGGTCCCTATGTGGATTTAAACGGCTCATTCTAAGGTAGCGAAAACACAACTACTCTTATTTTCAGGTGATTATACACTAATGAAAACATACTTATTAATATTATATTCCATTTCTGCCGATAAATCCCCCTAATTGTTACACACTGCAGCTACACATTTGCTCTTCGTTCACCGAGAGGCAGGGCGCAGAGCCTTACAGAGTCAAAGCACCGCGCAGGTATAATATAACATCAAAAAAGTGTGCAAAGAAGACCATTCACCGTTTCTAGGCAGCAACAACAGTTGCAGCTGTTATCTCATTGGTTGCGCTTTGAGAGGTCAGCGGCAACCGAGGTCACAGTTGAAACAAATCTAACTTTGAGCGCAGCGTTCTGTGGTGCCTCCGCCTTGTTGGGCGGCGCCGCTCTCCCCATAGGAAAACAATGGCACACCCAGTGCAGAGCGATTTTTACCGCTGATCACGCGTATTAGATTTCACTTTGCTAGGCATAATGTAGTTTTTAAATTAGTTCAGAATTCTCACAAATCATTGTTTGGTCACATGGGTACGGGGTTACCATGGTTATGTGTTTACAACCGGCAAGGACGCTCTCAAGAAGGGACGTGGTAATTACAGTTCAGTGCGTTAGAAAAGACACATACTGTTTATTCACATAAAAGTATGTTGAAAATCGTACACATGTTGAGTATGTAGTGCGTAGTATGCGATTTTGGACGCAGCCTCTGTTTAGTGCAAGTAAACCAAGTATGTATGCATGTCTTTCCCAAATGTATTCAACGTTTTATGGCCAATGAACTCAAAATAAACATATAAAGTAAAGTTTCCTGATTAAGTTTCCCCAAGATAATTTAGGACAACAATGGGGGTTATGATAAATATTGGCAGGCACTATAAACTTGTACTGTACCTTGGGGTCCGAGACATTATGGCCATTCTTCACAAAGTTCTCAAACTTGGGCTGCAGTTTAGGTAATATGATTCCCTGTGAAATGGAAAGAATTACAACCAATGAGTAAATTTAATGTAGTCACGCCACATATTACTCTTTCAGGTAATACGGAAATGGATGGTAATAAAACAACAAATTGATTTAAGAAGGATTTCCATGGACACCAACCTTCTTCACTGCCTCCATCATCTTGGCTTGAATCTCAGGAACTGTTAGAGTTGCTTTGGGAGTCGGTGGGGTTTTAGGTGACTTGGCACCCTTACCTTTAGGACTCTTTTCCTATAATGAACATCACATTTAGATATTAGGAAAGAGAGACAAGTTTTGTTTTATCTTACCATTTGGAGAAATTAAGTTGGATATGAAAAAGCTTTATTTTTGTAACATACTGGCTACATCCAATGGTTAAGTAGTAGTGCCCACATGCTATTCAGTAGATACAAAAAAAAAAAAAAAAAGGTCCAGTTTATGAAAACTAATCGTTACCTGCTTTTTGGCAGGAGTGTTGGGTTTGGAACTCTTGCCGTTCTGAGCCGGGGTTTTTGGTTTGGTTGGCGTTGGCTTGGCCTGTAACAAATAAGCAGCCGTTGGTGAGAAAGGACTGCAGGGTCATTCAGCTGGAAACTGACAAAACTGGAGGAAATTGGTGCTTGCCTTAACAGGTGACTCTTCTTCCTCACTCTCCTCGTCCTCGTCATCATCGTCTTCATCATCATCGCTAAAAAAGAAAGAATAAAACAAAGATTAAAATAATAAAATCTGATTAAAAAGTGAACCATCCAAATCACAAAAAAAGAGGACTGTGGACTGTTAATGCGCTAACACAAATTAATTTTAACAGCATTAATCTCTTCAATGCATTAACGCAAGTTGCGATTATTAGGTTCTTGTAGCAGGCTAATTTTTACAGCCAGAGTGAAACTAGAAAACCTATTGGTACCAACCATGTCATATTAGCTTGCCGCGAAGGAGGCTAAATAGCGCTCTAAACTTTCGCTAAATTTTGGCAAGGAAAAACTGGCATGGCCATTTTCAAAGGGATTCTTTGACCTCTGACCTCAAGATGTGTGAATGAAAATTGGTTCTATGGGTACCCACGAGTCTCCCCTCACTTTATGCTAATCACATGCAGTTTTGGGCAAGTCGTAGTCAAGTCAGCAAGTCAGATCTGAACATATATTTTATACTAAATGCAGTACCTGCGAGGGTTTCTTGACAATATTTGTCATTGTTTTGTGTTAATTGATTTCAAATAATATATACATACATTTGCATAAAGCAAGCATATTTGTCCACTCCCATGTTGATAAGAGTATGAAATACTTGACAAATCTCCCTTTAAAAAGGTACATTTTGAACAGATAAATGTGCGATAATTCTTAGTTCTTCTAGAAAGACTTGTGGGAAGCCGCAATATCTTGTTTTCTCCAACACACATTATGTTAAGATGCTCTTTACATGCAATGTGAACTGTTGGTCTTTTACCAAAAAACTAAGCAGACTAAATTAATATGTCCCTCTTGTGTTTTATCGCCATTACTAGCGCTTTAACTTTGAAAACCGAAATATTTCCCTGTAAGAGTTGAGGTGCAAATTTTTGTCCTGAGTGCTAAAACGCAATCCCAGTGACAAAACAGCGCAACTCTTTTCAGGTAGCAGTACAACTCCGAGATACACACAAGCCAAGTCTTTTATAGAAAAACTAGGCAGCCGAAAAAGGCACACCTGTAAATCAAGCTACCGTAGAGCAGCATTTCCATCAGAGACACAAAGCCAGGTGAACAAAACACATCCACACCTTCTAGTCAGAAGTACACTCGCTGTCAACGTGCCAAAGAAAAGTATCCAAACAGTTTAACGTCATATCAAATGTTAAAGTTTAAACATGGACAAAAATCACATCTAAATTTCACTTCAAGAATCAACATCAAGCTGATGAAAGAGAAAAGCAACAAGACATTCTCAGGGATCTTTTAAAAGAACGATGATAGGATTTGGATATTCAACTTTGGCAAGAAGTTGTCAATTTGATGCCAGATTGTAAGTGGTTATTAAGATATAAATAGGGCTGCAGCTATCTATTATTTTAGCAATTTATCATTTAGTATTCTACCGAATAAATTGAGCAATCAGATAAGAAATACTTCTGTTTTATTAAGGAGTAATAGTAAATACAAAAAATAAAAAATAAGACAGAATAACTAATTGGGTTTCTTTTTAAAGAAAAGAAATCTATATTTTTAATACAATATTATCTGTCAAAACTAAACCCATTTAGTGCATTAAAGTGCCATATTACCATCTGGGTATTAAAGAAAACATTTTCTGAAAAGCACAAACAAATATATAAAAGAATAAAAATAATTAGAAATTACTTAAAAAAAAAAGGATCTTATGGGCTACTGCTAATAAAAGGATACTTAGAACTGATCAAACTGTGATGTGTTTGAATGAAAATGTTTTAATGAATAATAAATATTCAGACATCTTGCTCCCTGTGCGCTCTCACTGCTCATCTGTATTTGCTTGCTGAGCACTCGGACTGCAGACTGGGGATGCGCGAGTCATCCAAACTAATCCGATCTTATGGGCACAAAACCTGCTACAGGAGTTATATGCACCATTACAAATAAAAGGATGTCATCTTATTAATCTGTCTTATCAAAGTGCTGTTCAGAGGCAATACACTCTTACAACTATCCAAACCGAAGGCAATTATTGTTTTGGGGTTGCTCGTGACAACCCTAGTGTCCACCTTCAGTTGCACTCACAAAATCAATCAGCGCACCGTTTATTAGCGCCACCGCAAACCCGGTGGGACGGGGAGGCAGGTTTTTGATTCTAGTGTTGAATTTTGTGGTTTCAGTGTATGTAAAGATTAAAATGCTTGACACTCACTCATCATCCTCATCGTCGTCATCATCCTCCTCAATTTCCATTTTCATTTTTTTCTGTAAGGAGGTAAACAGTGGGTTATAGTCGTTTGAATTTTGACAAATTAGAAACTGAAATATCGAAGGATGTAAAACAAACCTGAGACTTGGCAGGGGAAGAGGAGGCAGCTCTTTTCTTTGATGTTTTGACATCTTCCTCCTCCTCTTCTTCATCATCGTCCTCCTCTTCATCAAAAGACTGATCGGCCTCCATCACTTTAAGATGAATTTAGAAATGTTAGACTAGGTTTAAACACTACCACCAAAACCAAATAAATGCTGTGCTATAAAAAAATAAAACTTGCTTGTTCAAACTAGTTACGGTAACACAAATGTCATGGCAATTAGGTGATAATTAGCAAGTAACCTATTTGAAATTTCTTTGGAATTACTGCCAAATTACCCCAATATTTACATCAATTTATCGAAAAATACTGTTATAAACATGATTTAGTTATATGCTAAAATAGCATTTAATCGTTAAAATAGGGCCCTTAGGCTTGAGAAGCGGCTGTGCGCTGCTCTTCATTGGAGGTGGAAACCCAAAACTAATAGAAGACACTTCTCATGAAGCACAAATCTCACCATTGTGTGACTTATTGTCTACACAAATGTAACCTGGCAGCTAATGTAATGATTATGGGAGTTTTTTAAAGAAATTTCAAAGAAGTTATTTGCTAATTATTATCTATTTACCAGCAGACATGGAAATAAAAGCACATCAATTAACTTTGTATTCTTTTCCTGGAAATGTATTAAATAAATTACAAGGTATTTATTACTGATTATTGGGAAATAGCGGAATATCATTATTAAATAATGTTTATAATAGATATAAAATAATAATAAAAGTCCAGAGTCAAGTCCCAAGTCAAGACAGCCAAACAAAGTACTTTGATAAATTTTGAGGTCAATATTTGGGTAATTTGGCAGTAATTCCAAAGAAATTTCAAAAGGTTAATTGCTAAATATCACCTATTTACCATGAAATTTGCGGCCCTGTAAAATGAAGTGTTACCCTAATTACTAATGCAGAAACCCCCACAATAAACCACACTGAAAATATACATAGAACAACTGTTTTTCTGACCAGTGAAAACATCCACATGTGACAGATACTCACTGACAAGGTGTTGTCCACTGATATGGATTGGACCAGCGCCTGCCTTCAGACGGAAAATTGCTGGGGGTGTGATTGTGAAACCACCGAGGCACACCTGCAACAAATGATTTAAATCATTTTCTGAGTTGATATTGGATACATGAGTAGCATTATTCAACCAATACAGCCTTAAACTTGTAAATGTGACACAGTGAGAAGACACTCTGTGTTCAGTTTACTTACACTTGGCAGGGTAGAGGGCTTAAGTGAGACCAGCGCCGCCTTGATTTTCTGACCCTCTGTGTCTTGTCCTTCCACCTCCACCATGTGAAGTTCATCTTTGGTGTTGGGGTCCACACAGGCCTACAGTGGGCGAAGCAACAGATGGCTGTAATTCTACGTTAACTTTAAGGGTGCTTTCATACCGGAAACTGTTTGAATCTGTTGAAACAAACTGTGGTACGTTTGCCCGTTTGGTTCAAGCTCAGGCATGTAATTATTGTTGTGTAGATAGTAATTATTTTGTCAAATAAAATGTGCGTGTAACTTAAATGCGGGAAGCAGCAAGAAGGTGGAACCTTATGAAACAGGATGCTAATTTGAACTAACTAAATTACAAAAGCAGCCGCCATTACATTTAAACTACTAATTAACATTTGGTAACACCACTTAGAATTCTATTTTGCTTGATTCACATTTGGCTCCTGTTGCCACATCCAGGCACTTACTCTCCAAATGTTGATGAGGACCATCTTAGAGGCTGCTAATAGAGAATAGTGTTCATTTAGTCGGCCATTTGACACTATGCCTATTTCTGCTCCATCACTTGGAATCAGGTTTATTCAATCATCTGTCAACGTGCATAGTGGGTGCAATGGCTATGCAATACGAGAACTTTTTTTTTTAAGGGTTGCATTAACTGTATCCCTATGTTTGTTCAATATTTTTAAAAAATAAGAATCCACACAGTGGTGAAAAAATTCAAAAGTGGTTTCATAAATACCAAAATAGTGGTCAGCAGAGGAATATAGAACACTTGACATGTTTTAATAAATGACATGCGCTCTTTGATCAGATCTCAGGGTACTCACCATCCTCAGATCCAGCTGATGCTCAAAGTCATCGTCCTCTGGGTTGAACACCACATCCTTTCCTTCTTCCAGCACGCACCCTGATGAAAAGATTTCAAATAATAATCAATTACAATTTACACAAAGTGCTCCGACAACGACAGTTTGAACATTACTAATATTTTAAATCTGTGACAGATTAGTCATTTGCTTAAAAAAAAAAAAAAAATGTGGGAAGTGACCTCATTGCGGGGTGCAAAGTGCTATATTTCAAATGTACACTAGAGGGAGACATACAGACTACTGATATGAATATTTCCACATGGTCTTGTCTCAGTGAATCCCCCTCAATTAGGAGAAATAACTAGAAAATAATTTTTAAATGGTTCAAATTGACAGAACTAATGGGTGTCTGATGCTTCGTAACAAGGGTTTTGACTGTATGGCAGACTGTACTTCTGTATTAGTAAGATTATAGCATTTAAATAAATAATAAAATACAAGTTTACCAATTTATCAACTGTTTGGAACAAAAGTTTCAAAGGGATATGTTATTCATTATTGACTAATTACTGGGATAATTAGTCAAAATAATTTCACATATCACAACTGTAAATTATATTTTACTTATTTCCTATTGTCTGAATTAATTTAACATTTTTTTTTTTTCAATCTCAGTCAAGTTCAGCAGCACAAGAGTTATTATTATTAACCCATCTGTGGGTCTTGTCTGCACTATGAATCTCAATCATGTCTAAATATAGTTTTGATCCCACGAGGAGGAGGAGGAGAGGTTAAACTGGGTGACGAGACACTACACTACACTAGGTCATCCAAAGAAACACTTAATAGTGGGACTTCCAATGTTAGCATATTCATTCACATCATCTAATAGTCCTTCAAACATGTTGAAGTGTTTGCTGGGATAGCTTTGAGCAAACCAATTGACCTAATTACAAAGGGTCTACTTTATCACCCAGGCGGAGGAAGTCAGCAGCACATGTGTTTGAAACCACGTTGAGATATCTTTCTTTTCCCGACGAGCTAACAAACTGTCGTGTCAAAATTTAGCTTAAAGTGTAACAAAAACATCATGTAAATGAAACTAGGACACAATTCCAACGTTTAGTGTAAAGAAAAATGCAGAAATATCAACATTGTTCACAAAAACATGGGCGCCGCCATGCTGGTCGTCAAACACGTGTTAGACTGTCGCAGTTCACCAACACTCACTCAACCTCCTGCTACCATAGCAACATGAATACTTTATAATACTCTTTAAAATGGTTTAATATTACAATAGGAGCATTACCTTCCATTAGAGGACCGTTCGCAGCTGCATTAAACCGTTTTCTCATATCAGTAGTCAAACACGAGGACAGCTAAGTTTAATGTTAAACACCTTGAAATAACATATATGATGTGCAGAATTTATCTCTTACCGTAGAGGAAGGTCTGTGGCGCCATTGGTTCCTCGTCTAAACCGTTCATGTTGAGATTAAAACGCTGACAAGCTGCCTGACTGCGGTGGAAGAAACAACCAACTACTTCTAGTGAGCACTAACTAACGTGTTACTCACATGGATGTATTACTCCGCCTCCTCTCTTCTTCTTCTCTGTTTCATGTAGACACGTAGAAAAGAAGCAGCGCCACCCACTGGAGCACACTGTGTAGAACACACAGGATACAGGATAGATAGATAGATAGATAGATAGATAGATAGATAGATAGATAGATAGATAGATAGATAGATAGATAGATAGATAGATAGATTTGGGGGAAGTGGACAGTGTACTTACAGTGATGATTTAGGAATGTATATTTTCCATGAGATATATGGACAAAACCCAGAAGTATTCTGGTATATAGATGAAAAATTGGAATGGGTGTTTAATCATGTTACTTTTCTACCGGCTGTCTTGGAAAGTATCATAAGATATGGCATCTCGGCCTGGCACGGTAACCTGACTGTGCAGTTGAGGTCACAGATTTCTCGCCTGGTGCAGACTGCCATGAAGATTATGGGGGTCAAAAACCGCCCTACCCTCCAGATGCTTTATGAGCAGTCTGTCATCAGACAGGCTCAGAAAATTGTGTCAGACCCAACTCACATCTTACACCAGGAGTACCAACTTTTACCTTCCGGCAGGAGATATCTGCCGATGTCTATTAAACTTCTCCACAACTCGTAACATAAAGCTATCATAAGGACAGTGCGATATGGTTAGACAGTGCAATATGTTAAATAGGGACAGTGCAATATGTTACATTGGGACAGTGCAATATGTTAAATAGGGACAGTGCAATATGTTAAATTGGGACAGTTTAATATGTTGCATCTGTGTAATATTGGACTATTGTCTGTGCAATATGTGCAAGACGGTAGACGGTGCAGTGCACTACCTGGGTGCAATACCTGCCATGGTGTGTGTGATAGTATGTGTCATTATGTACGTGGACTGTGTCTGTGTTGAAACATCTGTTTCTGTGGAACTGTTTCCCTGTCTTGTGTGGAATCGTTTATTATTGTTGTTGATGCCGTTTTAATTTAGTGTTTGTAACTGCAGTTGGACGGAGTCCAGGAAAAATTTCCCCACGGGGAAAATAAAAGTATATCTTATCTTATCTTATCTTAATTTTGATGGGTTTACGTTTGCTAACTTTGTCTCTAATGCCTGGAAAAGAAGGCAAGATGCACTATTTAATTGGTGTTTACTCTGATTTCTCCTGTTTTGGTTTAGTGTATGTTCTTGTCAGTGATGAATTTTGTTGTTTAAGTTTATTGAGATTTATTTATTAAGTTTTGTGGACAATGAAAGTCTGAAATTTTTGTTTTTGTTTTTTCCTCTTTGTATTTTGTCTGAAAATGTAGCCTACAGTATACTGTATGTATCTATTATATATATCCCTGATGTGGATATGCATGACACGATAAAGTGTAATTCAGTCATTCATCCAGTTTATAAGTCGTAAAAGGTTATATAACTTAATGGACATTCTACAAAACTAGGCTATGTGTAAGCCTATAGCTTTTCAGAATACTTGTGAATTTGCTGAGAAAATTATTTTAATAGATTTTGTCAGTGGGATCTAATTGAGTTGCATTTCTAAAGATGTCTAAGTAAAAGTAATAAGAACCTGTTGATGGATCCTTATCTCTGAACATTCTTCTAAATGTAATTACTTCATCCAATTTGCATCTCCGTTTGTAGGCTAAATTAATGTGGGGTGCTAAATTTGCTCTGCATGTTAATTATACATACGGGTGAGAGATTAAATGAAAAAAAAAAAACTGTCTCAGTAAGGTGTTGGGCCACCACGAGCCAAATGGGTTGTAATATTGGGACTGCAAAGGCCATGGCGTATAATTCACGTGTTTACATGGATATGGCATAAGAATCCCATGATCACATCATAATCCGAATATGATCAAAACCAGGTTAAGCCTCATAACCGGGATACTCATGTCCCACACTATAGGCCATTCAGTGAGTCCTTAGTCCTTGGAAGCTCCTGCAGTGGAGGATTATGGAGAAACATACTTTCTCCACTCATTTAGTTAGGTTTTTCCTTTGATTTATGGTTAAATTAATTATTTTCTTAGTATAGAACAATATTAAGAACATTAAGAACACACACACTTGCATACAAGAACAACTCCAAAGTAAAACACCACTCAATTTAAGAATTTACATATTTATTCTTATGGCTTAGAATTAATTTTCTGTTCCGTGAGATTTAATAACTGTTCCAAACCAAGATACCAGAGACCAGAGGCTGTGATGTCACACTGATGTACCACTCCGAAAAAGAGCTGCTCCGCCGACAGCAAAAAGAACAGTGATGAATATTTTAGTGCTTAAACTACCACCGGTATATTACTGTAGCCTATAGTGGGTTTTCTATTACGGTGGCGCTTTCAAACACACCCTGAGTCACAGAAAAAACATCTGCAAGAGTCATCCTATTTGGTCTGTACCTTTACCTGTCAGCGTGACATCACAGATTTGGTTTGGATGGAGGAAGTCAGTGCCAAATGTTCACTAACACAGATGGAGCTGTCCTCGGTGTCATCAAAACATCACATTCCAAAGCTGACATTCAGTACTTTTTCCCTGCAAGATTATCAGAAACTTCCTCATACCAGGATTTCATTAAAATGGCCCACGACCGTCTGACTGTGTCTCAGAATCAGATTTATTGGCCAAGTATGCATACAAGGAATTTGACTCCGTTTTTTTTGCTCATAGGTATATCATTTCATGTATAATTACATACCCATGAGCAAGATCAATAAGTTTGTACCATACAAATATTTTACCGTCATCGCCATCTTAGAGTTACACCTTGACCACCTGTGCAAATAAAGATATTAAATTGATGATCAAAAGCCTCTTCCTGATTAATTATTCATCATTTTTGTCTCCTGAAATCCAAAAATGTAAGCACATTTTTCACAATTTTTTTTTTTCACATTTTTTGACAACACCGATTTGACCACAAGAAGCAAAGCAGCAGGTGAAATTATAAAAGAATGATTTGATTTCTTCTTTCTTTTCACTAACATAAACAGGAAGACGGGCACACTCACTCACGCACCATATCAGACCCCCACGAAATGTACCGTTTCCAAATTCATTGACGTTCTACTGTTAGACAGACTCTTAGCAACAAGCATCAGACAGACTGAGCGGGCAATAAGCGACAGCCAGGTCAACACAAAAAGCACAGGGGTCACTGCAACAGTGATGCATGAGATAAATATAGAAGTCCTTATGGCCAGATTCCCATAACAAATCTGACAAATGTTTGGAGATAAATCAAAACCTCTTGCAAAAAGCATGCAATTGTATTTTGGCAACAAAAAAAAAGAACGTCTTTCAGTGGAAAAAAAACAAACAAACAGTTCTGCTGGTTGAACATCAGCTCTTTGCTGGTGGGGAGCAGCCTTGCAATGTAGGAGCATCTTTATCTTTGACAGGCCAATCTTCAAGACAGGACCGAGAGCGATGTCTTTTACGTCCAAGTCTGTCACATCAGTCACTTTGTGTTGTGTGGGGTAAAACTCTGCAGGAAGGCTAAAAGCATTCCAGTCCAGTCCCTTCTTTCAAGTCACTGCGGGGGGAATCTGACTGTATCCAGATGGGAAGGAGGAGGAGAGACTGGATATATTGCACATATGCATCCACACGCACACACTCACACCAAGCCCTCTTTTTTTTTTTCCATGTCTCCATCATCTCCTCTTGTCCTACATCACGTTTTCAAACAGCTGCATGGATCTCATCATGGTTTCATCCTGCAGAGAGAGAAGATAAAAGTAATCAGGGCAGAATGATGCAATTAACTAGCAATGGACTGAATCCCTGTATATATATAGTAGTAATGTATAGGCTGCATGAAGACAGCAGCTTCCACATATAACATCATTTTTATTTGCTCATTACCAGCATGCAGCAAACCAGCATGGAGGACATGCTGATGTTTGGATGCTTCTATGTTCTTTGTGATGTTTAAAGTATCAGCATGTAGCATTTCAGGGGATCTATTTGCTGTAAATGGAATATATATTCACAACTCAGTTGTTTGCAATCTGCAACCACACCACTAGATGCCACCAAGTCCTACACACTGTACCTTTAAGTCTATTTCCTCTGCATGTTATGCACGTATATTTTTTTAATTATTAAATTTATATGACGTACATATATTGTTTTCTTGCGTTTTGCAAAATTGTATATGTACACATAACAAAGTAATTCAAGCTCAAAGGTCCACTTTCTAGCTTCTGGAACTTTAAACTGCATCTCATGGTCTTCATTGTGGTCGACAGCTCCCAAAGCTAGTAAGTGAACCTTTGTGCTTACATTAAATGTGACATATTGTTCCCCAAAGGTCAAGAATGAATTTCCATGCTCAAATTTTTAATTAATTTCTACATACATATAAATTAAATACATACATTTATGCACTTTATGTATTTAAAGATGACCTATTATGCGTATTTTCAGGTTCATACTTGTATTTTGGGTTCTACTATAGAACATGATTAATTGATTAATTTTCTTATACTGGCTGTGCTGCAGCACCTCTTTTCACCCTCAGCCCAGTCTGCTCTGACTGGTCTGCTGGCCCACTCTGTTGTGATTGGTCAACCGAACCAAACTCTTCGGACTCCGCTCCAGCTCCGCTCTAACTAGCTGTGTTTGAGGGTGTGCCAAACTAGCCGCTAGGCAGGTATTATGCAAATGTGTTACTTGGTGACATCACCACGTTACGGAAGAAAACGCGGGACTTCAAGCAAAGTGTTTCAGGCAGTTCAGGGGCAGTCTTTCTGTGGGGGAGAGTAACTCTCTTTGGGGTGGACTTTGGGCTTTGTAGTTTTGCAGACCTTTTACATGCACAAAAAACTATATAACACTAAAGGAAAGGGGAAAAGCACAAAAGCATAATAGGTCCTCTTTAATTTACACTTTATACACAACTCAAATGTAGGACAATACATACCTCCTGGCAGGCTATAATAAACTCCTCTAAAGTCACCACTCCGTCTTTGTTTTTATCCATTTTCTGTAGAAAAAGCAATGTAATATAATGTGAATCAGTATCAAATAGAAGCAAATATTTGATAATTATGTTGTGTTCATTGTGAGCTCATGTTGCAACGAACTTAGCGTACAGAAACTGTAGAACACTGTTCACACTATATAGAACACCATATGGAGAAGAATAACATATACTACTGCAGCAAATTGGCGTTTATGGACCGCAGGAACTGGGATTGCTAATGATATAAAACTTTATACGCCTTATCGAAAACTTGTCGTACCGGTAAAAAATATGCAAAGTGTCTCCATAAAACCAGAGAGGTTAATTTGGGAAGCTATGGGGTATGATAAGGGACATTAAGACATTCCCTCATGCTGTGCAAACACAGTGGGTTTAACATCACCTGTCACTGTTAACAAAAATGGACTCTTATGTATGTTAATCTTATATTTTAGAAATGAACCTGGAAAAAGGCGTCCACATGCTGCTGCGGGACATCTCCCTTTATTGCAGGGTAGGTGTACTTGCCCATCATGTCATAAATGGCCCTCACAATCTCGGTCATTTCCTGAGAGAAGAGAAGATTCACACATTGTGATGAGACATAGACATTAGATGACACTCTAAACTCTGCATCGATAGTGACAGCACAGTCTCACCTCTCTGTTTATGTAGCCATCTCTGTTGATGTCGTAAAGGTGAAACGTCCACTCGAGCTTTTCTCTCAGTGTTCCTCGCAGCAGTATAGACAAACCCATTACAAAGTCCTGACAGCAATGCAAAAGAAGGCAACGTTAGATACTGAAAGCATCGTAGCACACGGATGTAAAGAAATGATGGATATTTTACACAAAAATGCAATTACAAAGGAGGATTACTGACCTTAAACTTAATGGAGCCATTGTTTGTAGTGTCAAACGCATTGAAAAGATAATGTGCATACATGCTTGCGTCTGCAACACAAAACATTAATGTGTAAGGTTCTCAAAAAGCTTCACGGAGCAATGAAAGAGATTCAAAAGCATTTCACTTTACCTCCATGAGGGAAGAACTGTGAGTAAATGTGTTTAAATGTCTCCTCATTTACAACACCACTTGGACATTCCTGCGGAAAGAAAAGAGGAATTATGGTTAGGTTACTCTGCTCAACGGGATCCTGTTTGTTGGAAGAATTCACCAGAACTGTGCGGTCATGTGATCCCAATCATATTTGTCCCTGGAGTATCATCTGGCACAAACATATTTTAGCATGTTAGCCAGCATTATTAGCATGCTGACATTTGATTCATAATTGTTTATTTGAATCAACTGACACAACTGACTTTGTTTAGTACATTTAACAATATATATTTTTTTTACCTTCAGCAGAAAATAAATATTTCTCAGTAGCCTAATTGTTCATTGCAAGGTCTTTAGTTTGGGATACATCAACTTCAGTTAAAGTAACATTGTCAAATACGTTAGTTTATGACCAGATTCGGGCAAAAAACTTCAACAACAGTCACATTAGTCTCAGCTGCTCTTTGTCTTTTGCATGCTAACACACTAAACTACGATGGTGAACATGGTGAACATTAACCTATTCCTTTTAAACATCAGCATGTTAGCATTGTCAAAAAACTCTCTGCCCGACGACCTATCCTAAACTTAACCATTCAAGGTCAATGCCTAACCTTAACCATTCAGGGTCAATGCCTAACCTCAACTTTTCAAGGCCAATGCCTAACCTTACAGGGACTGTATGTAAAAATCAGAAATTGGTTGTAACAGCAACACCTGTGGCCGTTAAGTCAACGAAAGTCAGCGTCCTGTTGCTCGCCCTCGCCCGTGTGCACGCACTACCTGAATGTGAGCGAGCATCCGTCAAAACAGTGAGGTGACACACGTCAGCTAAAACCAAAATATCACTCTATATTTCACCTGCTTGGCAGTAATGTTAGCTGACCAGACGAAGGTCTCTCCATGAATCAATGCTGATCCTAGTGTTGGCTTTTCCTGCCTCAGCCTCCCGACCGCGGCCGCAGGGCGAGCCGAGTGAGCGAGAACGAACGCGCTGTGTGAGCGAAGGCAAGCAGGCAGGCAGCGGAGCAGAGAACCGCAGAGACTCCGGCCCTGGAGACCAAAGCTACGGTTTCCGACCGCGACCATCACTGTTTTGCAAGATGGGCTTCACTAGATATAACTTTGCGGTTTTGGTGCTTCCATGTAGTTTGTGTTGGAGTCTGAGTCTGAACAGCGTAGCCACACTCGAGCGCCCCTGGGACACCAACCCGGATTGATTTATACGTGTAAGAAGTTACAAACAGTCCCTTTAACCATTCAAGGTCAATGCCTAACCTCAACTTTTCGAGGTCAATGCCTAACCTTAACCATTCAAGGTCAATGCCTAACCTTAACCATTCAAGGTCAATGCCTAACCTCAAATTTTCGAGGTCAATGGCTAACCTTAACCATTCGAGGTCAATGCCTAACCTTAACTATTCAAGATTCAAGGTCAATGCCTAACCTTAACCATTCAAGGTCAATTCCTAACCTTAACCATTTGAGCTCAATGCCTAACCTTAACTATTCAAGGTCAATGCCTAACCGTAACCATTCAAGGTCAATGCCTAAACTTAACCATTCGAGGTCAATTCCTAACCTTAACCATTTGAGGTCAATGCCTAACCTTAGCTATTCAAGGTCAATGCCTAACCATAACCATTCAAGGTCAATGCCTAACCTTAACTATCTCGTGAGAGTTTTTGCTATTTGTGCTTTACCTTATAGACACGACTCTGTAAAGCCTCGCAGAACCACAAGTATGGCAGTGGACTCTTAGTCTTGTTCAAATAGAAACAATCTGCATGGCTAGATACCATTACCATTTTTTATGAGGGTGATCTAAATATTTAATGATTTAGGTATTTGGAATGCACCAATGTGATCTAATAATAAAATCTGAGTGTGTGATTACATTCTTGAAACCACGATAGAGGATCTGCAGCTCCTGTTTGGTGAAGTTAGTCTGGGCTTCCAACTGGTCAAGCCCCTCTGGCCTGTGACACACCATCGTCATCTCCAGCTCATCGTCTAATTTATCTACGGGGGAGAGAAAAAGAGAGAGATAGAAAGAAATATGCTTATTACACAGAATCATGTCAAGACTTCTACAATCCCTGTTTAACATATGCTCTTCCCAATCTTTAGAAATGTGAAAAGTGTTATACACTGGAAAGAGACAAGTCAGCGAAGCTTGAGAATGTTAAGTCGGCAAGAAAGATATCAAAATTTTTTATTGGACGGCAGAAAAGAGCGCTCACGGGGGGAAGCAAGTGAAGCAGCATCAAAATAAGAGCTTCACATAGAGGTAAAAAGAGAGAAAGGATGGGTTTGAGAAGATGTACTTGACAAATGGATTTCCCCTTAGGACTTGAGGGATGTTATTAATGGCGACATGGTGCTCTGTATCGGGTGCTGCGGAGATGGATGTTGGATGTGAAGAGTTCTGGTTCTGCTGCGGGCAAGTGTTTGTCACTACGACTGTCTCCAGCTACAGGGCAACGCTATCATCCCGACATCCGGCAGTGGACACAGTACACACACCAATGAGCTGTCAAACATGAACAAACATCCAAGAGAAAACAGCCACATATAGTTCCCTCTGGAAGCCTTTATTGCATTCACTGGCAGCATATTTAAACATAGTTGGTTGCTTTCATATCCCAACTGGTCCCTGTGATGTAAGCAATATATTTTGCTTTTATAGTGATATTATATGCTACACCCTTGGATGAATTATTTCAACAAAAAGATCAAAACCTCTTTAAATCTTGCCAAACTCCACATTGAAAGCTGGCCAAATTAACGACTTGCTCCCATGTATGCACCCACAAACAAGCTTTGGATCTGTGTTAGCAACAATTGGCTCCGTCAGCCTTTAAGAAAAGGAGATTAAGATGAATATAATACGCCTGCTTTTTGGACGGCGGCGATGACTCATTCATTTCAACCCACTCATCAGCGGTGTCAAGATTAATCCCCAATGCTGAAACTGTATCTAGTGTCATGCATCATCTGCCAGAGGCGATATTAGAGTAATTTGAATTTGATATCAAATATCCTGTTGGTCATCCGCTTTTTAGCAGTTCCCCTTTAAGCAGTTCTGCTTTAATCTTTGAATCGTTTTCATTTGAATCCTGTTTGTTATTTATTAGATTTCCGTTTCAATCAGGGCCAGCTCTAATCCTTTTGGTGCCCTAGGCAAAAATTCGGATTTCGAACACAAATCAAACATCACAATGGTTTTAAGACAAAAATTAAGATTTTTATTTTCATAAATTGCTGTATTTATTGTAATATAAATAAACAGTTGGGCCCTGATGTTGTTGTCTTAAAAGTGTTTAATCAGTTTCACTACTATTTACACTTTTATGAACAAATTAGTGCGGCCGGGCAGATGAAATAGTGTGAGAAAGAGAGTTAGAGGGGTGAAAAACGTATTTATTTAATTATTCATCTTTTACATCAATGCAGAAAATGGAGAATGGCACCCACCGGCATTTAAACAAATATAAATATATATTATTATTATTTTTTCAGAGGGCGACCAGCACCCCCAGAAGGTGGTGCCCTATAGGCGACCACCTATATGCCTTAAGCCAACCCTGGTTTCAATCAATGCAAAATGTGTCAACTATCACTGTGTTGAGGTTGAGGCTTCCCTATAGCTTTATGCTAATTTAAAAATAGTATGAAAAAACAAAATGCGAGTTTAAAAGAGATCTTCCACATGCACTGAAAACTATAAGAATAACCCTGAAAGATACTGTTACCAGTTTAGTGTGAAATGAGCATATTCTGAGACAAATTTGTTGCCACTTTTCACATATTGGCCCCTTTTTAGGCCTTTTTCCCTCAAGGTTTATTGTAAATGCTGAACTGGTGCAGAATATTTACTGTCAGTTATCAGCTGAACATACAGCATGTGGTTATATATATATATATACAGTATATCGCCTCCTCTCAGCTCCTGTTGCGATCTCATTCGCTCTTGTTGTCATGGGGATAGACGGAAAGGATGAACAGTGGTGCATATACTGGATCAACTGATTAAAAAAAAAGGTGTCAAAAACAATTTGTACATTTATCTTCCCTGTGAGTAAAAGCTTCTCATCACAGGACAGCATAACAACAGAAGTGTCGTTTTTTTTTGCTGTTTTTTTGTATGCGTGTGTTCTTTCCGGCGGGGTGCATTTGCTTTCCTGCAAACGCTGTAGTGTGATCGGAAACAGATGAAATGAAACGAGGGCGAGAAAAGGAAACAGGCAAGAGGTGTTGATTAGAGAACGAGGGGGCATGGAGAAATGGGAAGAGAGAAAGAAAGAAGGAGGTGGCAAAGTGTGAAGAAAAAAAGGTGAGAGAAAGAGAACAACACATAGCAGAATAGGATCACACAATATGTTTTGGAAGACATAAAAAAAACAAATGGGATTCATGAAAAGTCAAACAGTAAGTTATTGATCTCGGAGGCATGATGATGAGAAAAGGGACATATTGATTTGGAACTGCCGCCTGTGGGGTTTAAAACACATATTGATAATAAAAACCTTACCAGATGACAACATTATCAGATTACCATATTGTTATATAACTAAGGGATTTACTCTTACAAGATTCAGGCACAGAAATGCTGCAGACTCTCTACCAACAGTTCCAGTATTGATGCTAAACATTCATCAGCATGCGCTGGGAGGGAAGTGTTACATGATTGGAAGTGATGGAGATAATTATAGGTGTGTGTCAGATGGTGGTTCTATAGACAACCAGCAGCTCTGTCATACTGTTTACGCCAGCTGCTGCAGCAGCTTCAGGCCAGTGGTGTTTACACACACAAACAATATGAGTGACTGGTTGTTAATAAGGTGCTGCAAGTGTAGCTTTGACGCTACAGGTGGGATTCAGTGTGCTTTTGTATGAAGTATTTGCCCCTTAGTCAGCTGACCTTAGAGTAATAGACACACGCTTATTCGCTTTCTTGCTGAGAGTTCGATGAGAAGATCAATATCACTCATGTCGGTGCAGTAAAGAGGCTATAATGCTACAGCCAGCAGCTGGTTAGGATATCTTTGCTTTCCATTTACCACACTGACAGTAAATATTCACGTATCTTATGTGCCTCAACACTCAGTGTGAAAGCCTCTGTTAACCCACTACACAACAGCTTTTCGTCAATTTCTGTCTTGTGACAGTGAATTTTTTTTCCCCCAAAAGGATCTTTTGTAGGACATGGCAGAGGAACAAATCGGAGATCAGCGTTTTTGGATTTATTGTCAGTGCAAACAACTTCACAGAAACTCTTCGGCATAGCGTTATCAAAGAATGTATATTGCTAAGAAGTGAAAGTCAATTGTTTTTTCCGTTACAACGCCAGCAACCAGCAGCAGACCTGCGCCTCCGCCTTTTTGGACTGCCAATAAAACGTCCGCCTACAAAGTGCAGTACAAAAATAAAACTAAATGATTTCTATTCTATTGTCATCATTTAAATGTCTCTACCAAAATGGCCTGTGTTGAACAATAAAAATATTATAAATATGCATACTATTATAACTATTTGCTTACTTATTTATTTATTAAACTTTTTTTGCCCGGCCGCTTCCCAGAGGAGCATAAAGTGAGCGATGGACATAAATGGAAATCCAGCACACAGATTTTGAGAGCAATCTCAAACTTTGTCATATCAATGACCTCCAAAATAGATGTCCACAGACCATGGATGTATAAGAGGTTATGCCCTGTGCTTTTGAATTGCGTGTTAGTAAATAGCCTACAGCTACATTAAATTCTGTTTATGTCATGCTTCTAGCACAACTAGCTACTGGCAGATAGCCGGTTGTTTGGGAAGAGAGACGTTAATACATCCACTACGGTACAGGCTTACAGCATACAGCCCATGGGTGTATTATAAGATAATAAAAGTGATGAATTACAGCCAATATATCCATTATTATAGCATCATACAGCTAGTAGGAAGCTGGAAGAACCGGATATGTCATATGAGCGTGCAGTTCTGTTGGTCTGATGCACGTTCATTATGCAGAGGAAAATAACTCTGGATTCGGCTATTAATTAATTTTACAACTTTTAGGACATAATGATTTAAATGAGGGCTATATAAGTGTTCATACTGGGAAGTTGATTTACCTAAAAAAAATGACCCTCTGATTTACAGATCTCTTTATAAATTCCAAAGTCCAAAATGGCAGCAGCGCTACTGCAGCGCCATCTAGCGGCCGTTGTCAAAAAAGCACCGGAGTTTCGCCTCTTTGCTTCTATCGTCTTTGCTTACATGGCGCTCTTCCTGGAGGGGCTTGGACATAAACTACGAGCACACGGATGCATTCGGCTGAAAGTCACCAGTTAACACGGTCACTCGTTGAACTGAAACACCTGTGCGTTGAGGAGCAGGAGGAAGAGAAGTTCAGCCATCATTCTCCTGCGCCACTTTCTCCTCAACAAGTGCCAAATAATAAGGACATTATGTGGCCCCTCTTCACCATATAATATATCCATAACAAGCTGCAGGCCTGCTGGTGAAAGACTCTTTTCAACCGTCAGTCGGATATAAAGTGGCATCAGTGCTTCACATCAGACTGAACTGTTTGTCCCTGCTCTCCTTTCAGAGAGACTGTAATGAAATCACTTCAACACCAAGCCCCAACCAAGTCTCCTGCTGTCAGCATCAACAGTAAGCTCATTTTACAATTGTGGACTCTTGGCCTATTTCAACATTATTGTTTATTGTGAGTAGTTTTTTTCTTCAGTGTACAATTAGATTTGATGCTGATGCTGCTGCCAGCTGTGTGTGTGAATTTGTGGCTGCTGTGCCAGACTATGTTAAAGTGTATTTTTTTTAATGCAGGTGCTCTATCCATATGCTTTATTAATGATGTAGTGTGCATATGGCCGCCGTGCCGTGCCAGGCTATGCCATGCCATGCTGTTAATGTTTGCCTTGTTGGATCAGAATCAGCTTTATTGGCCATGCAGGTATGAGTAGGCCACACATAGAAGCTACCAGGACTCTGGTTATTTTACTCTCATTTTACATAGAAATGCAGCTAAAAGCAAGGCCAACAAAGCTGAACAAGAGTAAATAAGGAAGATAAACATATAGGCTATATATAAAAAGAATAACATATGTATTGTGTCAGGCTGATTCTGTAAATTGTAAACAATAATACAGCAGTGCAATGAGTGCAAATGATTCATGTAACAGGTTGCTTTACACACAAAGTAGGTGGATATGTGCATGCAAACATGTCAGGTGCCTGTAACATTACCTCTGATGATGATGATGATGATGTATAAGGCTTCTATGATTAAACTGTGGTGCATTCAGGCACTATTTTGGTTAACATATGCATTTCAGAACCTATTAAGGGGATGTTTGGTCTGAGACGGTACGCCACTGGTCCAAAGGTTACAAAAATCCACCGACTAGCAACTCTAAAGCTCCCAAATTAAAGCTTCCTGGAGTTCCTGATTGTTGCCTTGCAACCTCATGGTGATGACAAATCTCCAGGAAGTTACTGTGACCAGCCATAAATTAGTCAGGCTCATAACCCCCATAAAAACCACAACGTGTCATTGAATACTTCCATTTTTATACTAATGAAAGAAAGGAGATATAACGTTGGAATTGGTGAGCTTTAGAGCAGTGATTCTCAAAGAGGGGTCCAGGGACCCTCAGGGGTCCGTGGCACTCTGCCAGAGGGTCCGAAATAATTTGCTATAAATTATAAAATTGTGCTGTATCATTACAAAGTACATATCTACAGATGGGGACCATTTGTGCCAATTAAACAAGCATTTTGTGTCCAGTACTCCCACCCACGTTGGCTCTGGGCCAATAGAAATATGACTGTGACACATCACGTCAATCTGTCATGAATCAAGTCACTTCACTCAGGACGCAACGAACCGTTCCTGCTGCTGCTTAGCCTATTAGCCAAAGCTAGTGTCCTTGAAAAATGTTCTCCCGTGTAAGGGCCAGGCTGTTTCTGCTGGCTGGTAGCTATATTTATAGTATTTACAGTACAGACATGAGAGTGGTATCTGTCTTCTCATCTAATTCTCGGCTAGAAAGGCATTATGGCCTCCTCCGAAATCATATACTATGCACTAAATACTCAACAGGTGTACTATCGTTCAACATACTTTTGTGTGAATAATAAACAGTAGTGTGTATCTTTTTGGACACACTGAGCAGTAATTAACGTCGTCACTTCCTGAGAGCCTCCTTGCCAGTTGGAGACGTGTAACCACGGTAACCTGTGCCAACCTCATGTCTGAATTCATTTAAAATATATATTACACCTAGCAAAGTGGAAACTTATACTTACAGTTAAATTAAAGCGTTATTGATGTTACAGAACGGTCTGTCAACGTTCGTTATGAACGTTGTCGTCACTACCGCATTGTATTGTGGGATATTTATGCCACGTAGTGTCCAGCGTTGCACACTGTAATGTTTCATCAGAAAATGCAATTCATGTACTATTGGTTCCATAGTAAGGTTTTGGTCATACTACAATATCTTGCATACTGTTTTAGCGTACTAAATAGAATGTTAGTATTGAATTTAAGACGCAACCCAAGTGTATTTCCTGAAACAAACTATTCCTTTATTTCTAATGACACATAAGGTTATTTCTATTTTCTTTTTCTAAATATTTTTTTACATTCTTACCATGGAGCGACAGCAGCTGTTTCTTCAAATCTTCGGTCTTTGCAGTGACTTTCGTCTGTGCTTGTGTTGTGATTCCTGACAAACCAGACACCACAGATGTAGCCTATATCCACCATACTGGTGACCTAGAGAATGACTGGTACTGGTACTGCCAATGACTCAAACAGCAAACCCTCCAGACAGAAAAATCTGTTTTTGAAACTGACACATACAGCACATGTACTGCATGCTCTGTGGTCTACAATATCGTGTTGATAGCTTTCTGACTCAGACTTATTTTTATTACTACTTTTACCTGCCTCTCTGCCCCATTTCTGGCGCTATACTGTGACACTTATCTCCCCTCCTGGGGATCAATAAAGTCTTATCTTGTCTCATCTTATCTCCATAGACTGGTGCACAGCTGGCAGCGCAAGACAAACTTTAATGGAGCTTTAAAATAACTGGATGACCTCTGTGCATTTTTGTTCAAAGGCTTTTTATCAGAACAAGGACGAATGATTCCATCTCATAAAAACAAACACCACCTCTGTCTGTCTTGCGGGGCGCTGTGTACGTCCACCGTCACAGAGTAATTGCTTTTGTTTGCCGGTTCATCTATTTTATCTCCACTTCACGCTGCTATAAATTTCCTCGTTCATCTGCTGGCTGAGTAGCGTTCACTCTCCCCTCTTATGCCCCCTACAACCCAGTCTCCATGACAACGAGGATCTCAAGCATAAGGCCAGGGAGAGGTATGATATGTGAGCTGCCTGTTAATTCACATGCTCTTGCCTGAACCCTCTCTCCCCCTCTCTCTTTTTCACTTACATTCAACGGCTGTCCGCGAAAAACACACATGCAGTCATATAGAGTCAGGAGCAGTGATTTTGCTCTCCAGTTATTTTCAAGGACGTATACTTCACGGTGTATACTGTAATCTCTCCATCGCTGTTATGCCTCATACCTCTTATCGCTTGATCTCTTGCAATTCTGCTTCCACTTCCCAGAGTGAATATTTCTAAATTTTTCTAAAAAAAAACCCAGCTATTCTTATTTTCTTTCTTATACTCTTGTGTATATATATATAAAAATGCATCAATGCTATTGGTTGATGTACTTTACATGTCATTTGGTTACATGTAAGTAGCATTTGAATACATTACCTGGCCTATTTTTGCTATTTTTTTGACTGACTTCCTTCTTCAATAATTTATAGTCACTCCACAGAAATATGGCAAACATATAAATGTTGTTGTTTACGTTAAAAGTGTGCAACATGTAGAAAATAAACCCATATTATGAATTACAATTGCTCCGTTTAATGCTTTCTTTCCGTGTGTTATCTCGCTCTGCTCTACTCTGTTGCTCTTTTGTCTCCTCTCCATCTTTTTTTTTTTGTTAATGTTGACGTACCTCTGGACGGTCTCCTCGTCTTGGTTTGCATGGTCAAAGTGCCCACCACTGCACCCATGTTGTCACCGTGGAAACCGGCCCGGTCAAACAACCCAGAGAGTGATAGTCCTTTTGTTTATTTCAGGATTTTGTCAGCCCTGTCGTCGGGATCTGCCTTCACGGCTCCTGAATCTTAAAGGGGGGATTTGCCCCTGTTGATTCCTCCTCCTCCTCACTGGTCTCACAGATCTGTTACTGAGGGACGAGTCTCTTCTTTGAGCTGCTTCTCTTGGATTTCTGATTCCTCTCTCCAAACACACACACACACACACACAAACACACACTCACAAGCTGCTCCTGCCTTTCTGCGCCACTCCCTCCGTTCTGTGCCTGATTCTACTCATCTGTCAGCCTTTCCCCCTATTTCTAGCTCCCTGCTCATGCCCTCGTGTTGTTGTGGAGTGCTGGTAACCGATGCAATAATAACTCTACTAACAAGTGAATTTTATCAGGTGAAGGACATGCATTTGAAGGGTGACAGATCCTGCACTTTAGATTTGATCTATCTATTCTCATTTTATCTTCTTATTCATTCTTATTCCTCTCTTTATTCCCCTAACACACATATATACATGCACACACACTGATTAGTGTCTGCTCCAGTTTGCACCATGAGCATGAAGATAGCTGCAGGCTGCCCACTGGTGTGTTAAATCACAACAGTAACATGGCTAGACCTTTTTCCCTCTCTCTCTCTCTCTCTAATTCTAATGCAGAGGGCAACAGAGATTTAGTGATTCTTTACTGCCGTACAAACAAGAACATTAGAGTGTTTAATGGTGCCAATTAATATTCATGGAGCAGCTTCAATTTGAGACAATGAGACTGTGTGCATTGGGGGAAAGGGAAGCTGTGGGAGTGAGTAACGTTTAAGTGCTGAGCATTAAAAACCACACAGGGTTGTCGGAACGTTTATTACTGTATACTATAAGTGCTTTTGCTACTTAAACAAGATCATTAACTGTGGTAAAAGCAGCTAATGAGTAAAAAATATGTCTAAGACAGGATAATATTATAGGATTTGATATGTTATCTGAAAGGGCAGTGATTCTCAGCAGGACTCAGCCGAAGACCGCGAGTGCTTCTGTGTGGTCCGTGTACTGGAAAGACACAGAGCGAAGCACAGAAAATGTCTTTTTAAATATTCCACTCGCTGCAGGCCTAAATGTAAATGCTCTCTCTGCCTCTTTTTTTTGTGTATTTGTGTGTGTGTGTGTTCAGAAAACCTCTCTTGGTTTAAAAAATTCATGGACTGCCATTTTTTCAATGACGTTTCAGCCTCCTTGTTTCTTGAAAGTTGTGTTCCACCTCCTTTGTCGGAGCTGTAAAAAACTGCAAAAAGCCATGTGAAAGTTGGCATTAACTGGCAAAAATGCAGGAAAAAAAAAAACCAGATCTACGATGTATTACGTCACGAGATAAGAGCTTAAACTCTGTGGTCTTTCATAAATGTAATATTCATTCCCTGATAGTTATGTAAGCGTTGAGACTTGCCTTATCACTGCTGTGTGTTTGTCCACGCTGCAGGGGACTGCACACAACTAAGTATGTAGGTCGTTGCAAGTAAAGTTGTGTGTGTGTGTATGTGTGCATGCAGTTTGCTGAGAGCATTTCCCAGGTGGAGCTGAGGTAAGAACTTAACATGCACTGATTAATTAAACATAAAGTCATGCATAATTCTGATAAATATACACCTCGCTCACGCTAAGTGTCCTGCAGCCTCTTTTACCTCCATTCAAATACTGTCACACTAAAAGTTACCTCTTTACCTTTACAGATAACACTAACTCATGTCATTGTTGCAGTGATTGCTCTGCATTTTTTTCTATTAATTATTCATTACTTTTACTTCCTGGAAAAATCAGCAGTCCGGGAAGCACAAATTAAAATTACAAGTGATATCCCAGATGTGTAAACAACCTTTCCCCTCCGCTTCTCCCACTGCAAATAGAAACGAGCCCCCTGACACACATACAAACACTTGCAGATGGAGAACTGAGTATTCAGAAAACTATAAGCAACCCGCCGTAATCGCCGTGACAGATGTTTGCCATCTGTAAGCGCCTTTCTGCACCGTATCATCCTGCACGCAGCGTCACTGCACTGCAGTCTGACCTCATAATCTCCTCATTATCTTTTAAGCAGTTCATGATCTACACAAGTCAGCTCACCACCACCAGCAGGCAGTACAGTGACTGGACACTGCTGACAAAGGTGAAAGATCAATACACATTTGTTAACACATCCCATCTTTTGTCAGGATTTATCAAGTGTTACTCACTTTGTCCCTTTGTATATCAATTATATGCCAATTCATATCCGTAATTATCAATAGATGCATGTTTGCACGACTTTCCTTTTCACTGACTTGCTTCAGTTTATTTCAGGAATCTCCCGCTTCATGTGGTTTTCAATAATACATAACAATCGTTCATGAAAAGCCATTTAACTCATTCATCACATAATTTCAGTTAAACTGATGAGACCTTAGACTGTGTCCTCAGTTAGACCCCCGCCTCTCTGACTGAAACCGTTCTTTAAATGTGATGAAATAATAAATCATTCTCAAGGCTCAAGAAATTAAATTTGGCAGAGGTAGGAACAGCTACTTTAAAATACTCTTTTAAGGGAAACTGCAGTCTCTGTGTTGGCATGAGATGGCAGATCTTTCAGACCTGGTTCTCATCATTAAATTATTTTCTACTGCTCTCTTCTTCACCTGAATGTTCCTCTTACACCTGCATACTCCATGTTACTAGTTGTGCTTTAAAGCTGCAGTCGGTAACTTTGAGCAAATATGATATGATATGATGTTATTTTCATAAAATTGTCACTATATCATGACAGTAGTGCAGACGGATAATATGTGAACAAAAATCATGTTACTCTGTGTCATGTTCCTGTGCTTGTTATTGCATTTGCAAGATTTCAACGTGTTCGAAGGAAAACAACCAATCAGAGCCGAGGAGTCTCTGGGTAGCTGTCAATCAACTGCTCGCAAAACTGGCAAACTCTGATCAAACTGTCAAGGTAGGCAGCGCTGATCAAATATGAATCAATATTCTGTTACTGTAATGCTTATATGTCTCCTCAAATGTTTTCAGAACCGTATTTAGTGTACTGTTTAGCTGTAAAATGAGAAAGTTTGCTACCATGTTGAAAACAGTTGAGCCAAAACCAAGCACCGCCCACCGGCCGGAGCACACATCCTCACAGCTGAACGGTACATTAAAATATGTTTCTGAAAAAATTTGAGGTGAGAAATAGGCATTACAGTTACAGAATCTGGATTCATATTTAATCAGCGACTGATTGGTTGTTTTTGTTCGGGCGCGGTAGAATCTTGCAAATGCCATTAGGAGCACTAGGAGAACACAGAGGAACATGATTTATTTTCACAGATTATATGTCTCATGCACTTCTGTCAGGATATAGTGACAGTTTTATAAAAAATTAGGGCCGTCAAAGTTAACGTGATAACACAAATTTGTTTTATTGCCACCAATTTCTTTAATGCATTAACGCAACTTGCGATTTTTTTTGGTTGTAGCAGGCTCAAAGCTAGAGTGAAGATACCTGCATCATGTGAAACTAGACAACCATGTCATACTAGCTTTAGCTCCAAATTTATGCTAAATTTTGGTGAGGGAAAACTGGCATGGCCATTTTCAAAGGAGTTCCTTGACCTCTGACCTCAAGATATGTGAATGTAAATGGGTTCTATGGGTACCCACGAGTCTCACCTTTACAGACATGCCCACTTTATGATAATCACATGCAGTTTGGGGCAAGCCATAGTCAAGTCAGCACACTGACACACTGACAGCTGTTGTTGCCTGTTGGGTTTGAGTTTGCCGTGTTATGATTGGAGCATATCTTTTTATGCTAAATGCAGTACCTGTGAGGGTTTCTTGACAATATTTGCCGACTACATTTGTAAGGAGAAGTTAGGAGTCGGGAAGTCTGGAGTCCTGGTATCTTCCACACTGCACATTGCCCTCAAAACAAGACAAATGTTCCTTGGAAAAAATATACCACTGGCTCTATTCAATGAGATGGACACACTCAAGTAGCTGTACATAACAGCTGAAGCATTTTCAACTGTGTCTAAATAGTGTGATTGATAAAAGTCAGCACAGTCACAATTACACAAACGTAAATAACTTTATGATGGTGTTCATATCTGTGTGAGTTGTATCTCACAACGTTTTCGTGACTCTATGTTTTTTTTTTTTACTTTGCCAGCACAGAGCTCAGTGTCGGCTCCTTTTCTGTTATGTTGTGGTGTTACTCATTGAACAGCAGGTGGCGGCAGTGTACAATATTTCCTGACTCAATCAGCACCTTGGGTCACTATTGCAAGCTCATATTGCTTTTGACTGAATACAATATGAGAAAAAATGAACAACAACATATGAGCGTGCAGAATCTATAGCACCCTACTACAATACTACACATCACCCAACCATCACCATACTGTTAAATGCACCAAAACACTTGTCCATTACAGTAAAAGACGATCCTATAAGTAAATATCAGATAGTAAAACAATGAGGCTGGAGAGAATTAATGTGGAGAATGAAACACACAGAGGAGGCAAGAGATAAAAATAAATCTAGAAGAAGACGGTTACATAAAAGTGTGTAGCGAGGTGATGTAAAAAATTAAAAGCAGAGACACACACTGTCAGCTCCGATCCACTGCTTTTGCAGCCACAGGAAAAAGTGAAAGAGAATGAGAGGAGGAGGAGGAAGAGAAGGAGTCTTGGGGGAGAACACAAATACAGGGTAATGCTGGGTAATTCTGCCATATGTTTTGGTCATAGTATAGAGCTATGGTAGAAGTACACAGGCCATAGATCGGAATCTGTTCCCGCAGTGGGGGATGATGCGACTCTTGCTGCAAGGTTATGCACTTAGAGGACACATGTGACTTGTAATAGCGAGGGACAGGTGCAGCATGGGGCCGGATGAGAGGCTTTCTGTCTTCAGCTACACTGTTTCCAATAGGACCTGTACGAAAAATGGTGTAAACACAAGAAACTGTAAAGGCAAACTCTTAAAAATAATCCCCATTTTGGTCTCGACATGATTTTTTAACTGAATAGTGGTGAAAATTATGGGATAATGCTATGCAAAGCTATATATAAACAGTAGCACAAGTGAAGGACAGACATAAAGTCAATGAACTTACAGTCCGTGATGCAGCAATATTTACCTCAAGTTTTCTATTAGCTACTGGTCATAGTGTGTGTTATTTGTTATCTCAAAAGTTACATAGTCCTGCTTTTACGTGAGATGTTGTGAAGGGAGGCATAACTATTTCAGGGTCATTGTTTATTAAAGTAATATTCAAGCCAGTATCATGGGTTTAACTACAACGTTTACATTTTAGTATTCAGTTATCACTTTTTGTTACATGCAAATAGCTTGATTAGTTTTGTCAGACACATCACATATGTGAATTTTAATACTTGGGTTAGGGGCAATAGTGTTGGCTCATAGCTGCCAGTGCTAATAATGAATTGACTGAATTGATATGACTGTTTTCCAATCTACATTTCAAATATACCTGTACACAAGACACATTATCAGTCACGTCCCCAGATGACACCAGGAGCGTTGCATGCATGGACACTGTCTTGTTAGTTTTGTTTGGCTGTCATTATAAAGAAATTAAGCAGCAGTTGCTTTTTAGAGAAAAAAAAGAAAAGAAAAAGTTTGCCACAAATAACACAACAGCTATCAAGGTTTTAGATTTTTTTTGTGGATTTACAGATTACAACAGAACTATTTAAAAGCAGAACTATGTGAAACAAGATACAGTATACAAAATACATTAGCTACTAGGGACTTAAGAATAAGTGTCCTTCACCTTAATAAGGCCCAGTGACGGACTCAGGCTGTCTGAGGGGCAGGGGCAAAACAATTTTTTTTTTAACTAGCATGTAGGGCAGCCTGTATGGCACTGCATCATGTTTTCTCAATTTTAAGGGCACCCTAGAGGGCACTCATCACGTTTTCTCTACTGGAAGGGCACCTTAGAGGGCACTTCATCACGTTTTCTCCATTGGAATGGCACCCTAGAGAGCACTTCATAAAGTTTTCTCCACTGAAAGGGCACCCTAGAGGGCACTTTATCATGTTTTATCTACCTAAGGACATCCAAGAGGGCACTTTTGCTGCGGTTTGTTTGAACACGGGGGCACCAAGGGTTGTGGTCCCCCACCCTGACCCCCCTCTTAAGTCCACAGGTGATAGGGCCCAAGGCATATCACCACCCAACCCCAACTCTGACATTCCAGCTAAAGGTCTTAAAATGATTAAACATGCTGCTGCATTAGCATTTTAAAGGTGAGCGGGCTGAGTTTTACGGTTCATGTCACTATCTGTAGAAGTGTGTGCAGGCAAATGTGCTTAACAAACCAAACTACTGGAGATAAGTGTGTGCTGGAGATAAGGGACTTACATTTTTCCGTCTACCTGACGTGCTTGCGTGTGTTAAGCTGGTTATGCATGTGTGTGCATATTTTCATGCCTTCTTCCATGCATATGATAGCAGGTAGGTCCTCTGAAGATCCTCTACAAGGTAATTGTGCAGAGAAAGGTTTCAATCTGGAACGCAACTACAACCACAGTTAAAAAAAGACCATTGTCTCGCATGCTATAAACCTACATAGCAAGATCAACTCTCAAATATGTCTTATATGTTATCATGCCCAAAGATTATATATTGTTTTCCATGCTGCAGTGCATAGTTTTACTAAAATGAGATGACATTTATGACCTCGCATGCGCTAAATGTAGCTCTTAGTCCATTTTTGGTTGAGAATATACTCAAAATGTATATTTCGGACAGATTAAAGGTACAATCTGTGATCTGAAAGTAAACAAAAGCTAGCCCTGCTGCTAAACAACAAACACACAAATGTGCAAACTGGTATTATGCACATTTATTGACAGATCTTTAATACATGGACTAACAGTGGACAACCACCAGATTTAATACGAAGTTAATGGTTTGTTTGGCTCAGTAAACATTGACGAAAAAAATGGCCTGGGTTTGGAATTATATTTGGTTGAGAAATGCACAATACAAACTTTCTATGCATATCTTTTACCGTATATATATATATATATATATATGTGTATATGTATGAACCTTCTTCAAATTTAAATGGAGACAAAATGATGGATTTTGTCATTTTAGTTTATTAATAATGAGAAGTGATTTAGAGGATTTTACACCCCATGGAAATCTTTTATTTATGTTATTTTTTAATTTATGGATTCAATAACGGGAACATATGTACAATATGCGATGCAATCTGTTGTGTTAGTGTGTCCACATCTTTTAAATGTGCATATAAAAGCTTGGGCATATTGATATCACAATGAAGAGCTGAAATTGCATAATTCACACTTTGAAACACACATTACACCAAGTGTTGTTGTGCTAAATTAGAAAGCTATCCTTATTTTCTCTCACACTAGCAGGACAAAAAACACATATATTTAAAAATCCCACTGTGGGTTGAAATGATTGAATCAATTCCTATTTTAGACCACTTAATATTTTGTCTCGAGGCACCTTTAACTCAATTATGGAGTTAAAAGAAGACACAGCCCCTGTGCTGCCCAATGCACCATTATGTCAACCTTAAGTAACATAAGGTCAGTACCTTGTGCTGCAATCAGCAAAGCATAAAGGAACATTTGAGGAGAAGCAGCAAACACACGCAGAGGCACAACGTCAAGGGACTAGACGCTCAATAGAATTCACACTCCATTTCATCAGCTGCTCATCCTTTGAGGATGCAGAGGGCAACATAACTGGCTATCTACGGATAATGAAAGGAGCCCAGGAGGTGTCACGGAGAAAAAAAAACCTCTCAAATTAGTAATTCTTTCTTCGTTCACACAGACAACTTAATTTATGCTCTGGATTTAATATCGTTTTTGGCACAAGCCACTCACTTAAACAAAGCCAAAAAGCCACTCCTTAATGCAAAATATGTTAATGCAGGACATAGGCCAATGTCTGAACGTCAGACTTATTCCCCAACAGTATTGCTTTACTTTGGTTAGTCCGAGCAGTTGAAGATCAGCCTCTTATTGTAAAAGTAGGTTTGGAATTGTTCACATGTATCTGTATTTTATAAAAGGCTCCACAGTCTCTCAGTTTTTAGAAACTACAGATACAGATATGTGGCCTCATCGCGTCGCATGACCTAGATAGTCAAACCATGCGGCCATAAGTAGGCTGTATTATTTCTAGAATAGCACAGAAGCTGACGAAGCCACCGCTTTAGAACACTCTCTCAGCAGGTTTCATTATATTTCATTTAAGTTGTAGAAGCTACTTTACTTTATATCAAAAGAATGTCATACAAATATGCATATACTTTGGAGGTGGATTTTAGCCTTGTTGTCCATAGGACAGCCGCACTGGACAGCCACATCCCAGGTAACAGGGCATAAGTAATCTGTGAGAGTTCGGTAAATATGAAGGTAAAACAGAAATCAAAAGTGGATGGATTACTGCTTTATATGGAAATCAGTGATATTGTTGCTCATGTCAATTGCATATTCATACTTATGACAGAAAGTGTAGAAAATTCCTGAGTAGGATCAAACATTATACAAGCTGCCGGCTATTAAGTTGTGTTCTTCCAAATAGCTTGCTACTTTTGAAAATAAAAAAATAAATAAAAAAAAGACTGTAAGAAATCAATTCCTGGCACTGGTGCAAATGATTTAGAGTAAGAGTATCCAAAGGTTTCTGGTTGGAAAGAATGCATCTGGAGACTATCGAAGGTGACAAAAGATGGAACAAATGCATAGCCCTGAAATTCATGGTCCACAGTGAGAGTTTAAATGCACCTGCACAAATATTTGCACATATGTGTGTGTGTATGTGTTTAGTTTTAAAAATATATCCAACCAGAGTTTTTCTCAAGAAGTGACAGCAGGTCAGTGTGTTTCATCAGACTTGCAGCTGCCCTCTGACTTGGTGACTCAGCATACTTTTTTTTTGCTGTTAAGGTAAAAACTAACTTTGAACTAGAGGATGATGGAGGTCATGAGGAGAGCGAGAGCTTTTATCACAAATATGATGAACACGAGGTTGAGAGTGCATCGCAACTTTTGCCCTAAGGGATGTGAACGGATGACGCATACGATGTGACCTCGTCATTCAGCTCTTGAAGGTGGACCCAGATCATAAAGGAGGGGGCCTTATCCATTGCAAGTAAAAGGTTTTTGAGGACAGTGTCGAATTAAAGCAATAGCTATTTTTGTAGCAGTGATGCAAAGTTATGTGCAATCAGAGGTCTCCAACCTATTTGGCTTGTGAACCCTTAAAATGTCTACTTATGACCTTTCATTACAGGTTATGGCCTTTATGTTTACAGGGATTGTGGAATTGTGAGCAGTTCAACCAAAAAGTGAATTTTCCTTCTCAGTGTTTCATTTCAGCCGATTAGACTGTTGTCAGGCTATTAAATAGGCGTTATCAGTCGCTATAAAGGGGCCTGCTACACCCACTAGTAGGTTTTTATCATCTATTCACATGGTAGATCACAGAAAGAAGGTATAAAAGAACACGACAGTGACCTCTAGTGACCTTAGTAATTATGACGGGAGCAGAAGCGGAGGTCAACAAGATGTTTTTCCCTAAACTTAACCAAGTGTTTTTTTTTGCCTTAACCTAAAGAAGTTGTAGTTTTATTGCCTAAACCTAAATAAGTTGTTGTTTTATTGCCTAAACCTAAAGAATTTGTTGTTTTATTGCCTAAATCTAAAGAATTTGTTGTTTTATTGCCTAAACCTAAAGAAGTTGTAGTTTTATTGCCTAAACCAAACTGGTTTTTTTTGCCTAAATGTAAAGAAGTTGTAGTTTTATTGCCTAAACCTAAAGAAGTTGTAGTTTTATTGCCTAAACCCAAATATGTTGTAGTTTTATTGCCTAAACCTAAAGAAGTTGTAGTTTTATTGCCTAAACCCAAATACATTGTAGTTTTATTGCCTAAACCTAAAGAAGTTGTAGTTTTGTTGCCTAAACCTAAAGAAGCCTTTTTGTTTGTGTTCAAAACGTGACGTTTCATTCAGTTTTACATGTTAGAACGTGTTGCTTTTAACATAGTAGGCATAGTAGGCCCTTACTGACCCACATCTATGGTGCTTATAGTGACTGATAACGCACATTTAATGGCCTGATAACAGTCAAATTGGAGGTTCATTTGAAGCAGTTTTAGAAGCCCCCCAAAAAGTGAAAATATCCAGTATTTCACAGAAATATCTTTTGACCTCTCATATTTATCTTGGGACCTGACCCATAGGTTGAAAATAACTGTCCTCTATGTTAAAGAGCCTCAAATCCTCTAATTCTATCTTGCTCATCCGACCTGATGGTTCAATATAGCTGCCACGAGCCATGTCCAAAACTGAACACTGGCTGGCAACAGAAGCTCTTATTTAAATCAAGATATGTGTTGCATTCTCACATCTAACTGTGTTACAATTGAGCACTACTGCATCATCAAATAAGACAATAGGAGCTGAAACTCTTGCAGACTTACACTTGCAAAGCAAAGGCTCAGTGTTTTGCTCAAGGACACTGTGACAGAACACATGGCTGTTGATGAATAGACTTCCCTTTGGCTGGTGTGGGAGTTGAGTCTTGACCTCGACCACATGGCTGCTGCAGCTGCATCAAACAGAACTCAATAGTGCCAAGCTAATGGCATCTATGGGCTTATATAGTGAAGGTGTTTCAAAGAAGGTAAGTTGGTGGCTGTTGACATTAAAATTATTTTTTTTTACACACTGTTGTATGAAAACATCACGTGGTTAACATCTGTTGGGTTTCACTCTAATATGTTGTGTGTAGCCCTCTCACAAAACCACATTGTATCTAATCAAGTACTCATGAAAACTAGAGACCATCTTGTGATGGGATCACACCATAGACAGTATATAAGATGTGGACGTAGTCACCGTGACTTCACCCATTGGTTTGTGGATTGCCTTTTTGAAGCCACGAGTTCAGCATTTTGGCCGTCACCATCTTGGTTTTTGGCCGTTGCCATCTTGGTTTTTTTGGAACCAAAAGTGACACAAGAGGGTGGAGCTAAGTACAACCGAATGCTGAATAAGACATTTTTAGGTGTCCAAAATGTTACAATTAGCTACTATATGACGAAAACACGTACAAATCCCAGACCAGACAACGCTGTCAATCACAAGGTAGCCACACCCTAAAGCATACCCTGCTTTATCATCTATTTGACTCTAAATGGGACCATAATTTACTAAATGAACATCATGTTGTATTAAAGAAGACTTGAAAGTGAGAAATTTTCTCATTTTCTCATAGACTTTTATACAATCTGACTTCTTTTTGCAACCAGAGGAGTCGCCCCCTGCTTGCCGTTAGAAAGAATGCAGGTTGACCTCTGCACTTCTGCATTGGCTACACTTTTCAGACCCAGATGTTACCCAGGGATCACAATGGGGTTGACATCTGTTTGGTTTCAAGACACTCTAATATGTTAACACTGTCTCATGGCAGTTCGTGAAATAGTTACAAAATGTAATCTATTTGATTAGTGTACGTAGACATGAATTTTTCGTGACGCTCAGCACGACTTTCAACAACGTATTTTTCGTGCTGTTTCCTACAAATGTCCCGCAACACGTGATGCACGGGTCAATTTCCGCTCCAGGTTTTTTAAAATAAAACTACTAGGAAAAAGATTGAATTGAATTGGTTAGGCTTAGGCAACACAATTACTTAGGTTTAGGAAAAGATCGTGGTTTGGGCTAGAATATCTCCGTAAGTGCCGCAACTTAAGTACAGAAGTTACGTGACAAATAAATCAACTTTGACATCTGGTTTCACACGGGATACGAACACTGGTCTCCTTTGACCCATCCTCCTCCCTACACAGTGTTTGCTGCTCTTTATACTTCCTGGTTCACAATTACGCGGATTACGTACAAATAGATTTCGTGCTGACCATCACGAACAAAACTTTAAATTAGTGTCTACGTACAATAAATTAAATTTCGGGACTATTTCACGAACTGCTGTGCAACTAGACTGAAGTACACATGAAAACTAGAGACTATCTTGTGATGGGATCACACCAGCCACAGCTCTAAATCCGACCAGGGGCCTACCCCCTACTTCTGGCGCCCTTGCTCAGACCACACCCATCTTCAAACTCAGTCTTCATCTCAGCTACACACTTATAAAGATTCGTGACTGCATCTTGCACGGCTGTGATGCTATTGCGGTGACAAAATCTGTCCACAGACAGACAGACAGGAATATAAACACCTGGCAAAGTTCTCAAAACCGCTTCTGCGATAGTTCTCGCTACAGTAGGTGTCTCCAGGACCACATTTTGCCATGATGACTCACACACAGACTCACAAAACAATACGTGTGAATGCACATTTAAGTGAAAGATGTACAGTGAGCGCATCTGAGAGTAAAAGAGCAAAAAGCCACAGTACCTTTCGCGAGGGTTCCTGAGACCAATCTCTGAAGGGACTGGATTAGTTTGAGCACCCCCTGCCTGCAGCGGCAGGTACAGCCTGCCATCCTGAGGTTGAGGTAGAGGCAGGGGCAGACGGGGCACAGGCTTCACCAGAGAAAAACTCTCTCCTCCAATATATCTCAGAAAAAGGTTTGCAAGTGTCTCCACAGTGTCGTCTCTGGAGATATTGCTGCTATAGCGTGGGGAGCGATCCTTATTGCAAAGAAGACTCTCAGTAGTTTCTGTGATGTAACATCTTAAGGTCCTTTAAGGGGGTCCTTGAGGAGAAAAAAGTAAGAACTGTGATGAGTAATAATTCACCTGCAAAATATATTAAATATATAACTATTGTAGTGTAACTTAAGAACAAAACAATATTCTCTTCCATGCAGTGAGTACCTGTTAACTCAACCATTATTCACTGAGGTCAGTCAGAAACTGATGCTCACACACCCAAAGAAACACTCACATACACACACTGTGGTGAAGTTTAGAGGCAGGTATTGAAACAGTGCTACCAAAAGAGCCAGATGGGCAGAAATGCTGATTGGAAAAAAAATCAAAAAAAATCCAGACCTGTATGTCAAAACTTTTAAAAAGCAAAGTTGTGTTCCACAAACCAAAATGAGGCAGAAGTTAAATTATTTAATGGACTCGAAACGTAGAGCGCGAAGAGCCGTGTGAGCCTGGAAGTTCTGTTTTTCCAAGAAAAAAAAAGCAGATAACCCAGTCCGGTTCTTCTCACCTCCTCTCCGTATTTGTCTGATCACTCTTTTCTTTTCCTCCTCTTTGTCTTGCCTTGTGTCTTGTGGTGTTGTGAGGTAGCAGTTCATCAGTGTCCAGTGTGAGGTTTTGTCTCTGAGCTGCAGTGGGAGCCTTGCGGCTGTGGTCTGTGGAGGAGCTCTGCTCTGGTGCTCTCAGCAGATCTGTACTGCAGAGAGCGCCCAGCAGCCACCACTGTACCCGCCCTCCCTCCTCTATACTCCCTCCTCCTGTCTTGCATTTGTGCTCCCTCACTCTCAGTCTGGCTAATGCTCTTTCTTCTTTCCTTTTTTCTGTAGAGCCTCCACAGTTGCATGATCCAGTAAATAGCAAGATGTAAAAAAAGAGGAGGGGGCGGTTAAGGTTGGTGGTTCATGGTCATTCAAGGCTAGAGCCCAGATCACTGTGGCAAATAGTCAAGTTTTTATGAACTATTACAACATCTTCTCACACATTGTGATAGCAAAAGCCATAAATAGAAATTGACATTCATTCATAGCACCTACAGCATTTTGCTGTGAAATTCTCACATCTTTCTTGGACACCTCGTCAGTGCTGTAATATGTATTTTTGAAAGATGTCACATCACAGCTTATAGTGAAATGTCAGTGTTACAGTCCATATTAAATCATAATGATAACTTTATTTATAGAGCACGTTTCATACAAGAAATGGAGCTCAAAGTTCTATACAAAAGAAAATGAAAAATGCAACACATTCAAACAAGGGCAGATCAGGCAATCAAATTAGACGATAAGAGGGCAGTACATGGTCGAATATATAAGTGAAATTAAAAACAGAGACCAGTAAGAATAATAAAAATGGGAGAATTAGTAAAAAAAGTAAATAATTAAAATAAAGTAATATAATATAATATAATATAATATAATATAATATAATATAATAATAATAATAATAATAATAATAATAATGATAATAATAATAATAAACAGATACCATTAAAAATGGGCAAATTATTAAAAAAAGTAAATCATTAAAATAAAATAAAATAGATAATAATAATAATAATAATTATAATTGTAGAGATAATTAAAAATAATAAAAATGGGAGACTTAGTTAAAAAATACTACTACTACTACTACTACTACTACTACTACTAATAATAATAATAATAATAATAATAATAATATAATGACAACAATCATAATAATACATAGAATGACATTAATTATAAGCTAAATTAAATAAATAGGTTTTTAGCTATCGCTAAAAAATGTTCACAGAAATCTCAAATAGGTGCATTTCTGTCTGCCTTATGCATTACAATTCAGGACTTTACTGCACTTTCTGTGAGAAATTGTCTCTACTCAAAAGTCACCTAAAAGAAGAAAACACACTATCTTGTGTCAACATATAGAACTCCTTAGTTAAAATAACAAGATGCACAAATATAATTATTGCACACAACAACGCATACCCATTAACTTTCTGCTTTTTGGCTGAAAACAGGAAGAGGTGAGTCTGGGGATGGGATAAGACAATGTTTGTGTTTACAGTATGATGCGTACACTTTCTCAGTATGTATCAAGTGAACTGCTGTGCATTTACATGTGGATATATTTGTGGAAAAAAAAGATTATCAAATGAAAAAGGATGGATTTAAAAAAAGAAATCCCTGTCTAAAAATACATTGTGGAACAGAGGCTATCCCAGAAGAATGGCTGCCTACAGCAATAACATGAATCACCATCATCATTATTATCTGTACAGCTATAGCAGGGAAGTACATCTGTAACCCCGAATGCACATTTTCGTCACTATGGTGATCAGGCACCCGCCAGTGCTGAGTGGCTATCATTGCTTGAACAGAAGCAAAAGGTCTGTGCCAACTTCACATATATGGAGGCAATCGTCCATAAACACTCAGTCTAGTCCATCACCAAATGACTGTGAGGCAGGTTATGTAAGCCTGCAGTTTGCTTGTGGAGCTTTTTTGTTTCTCACTCCACTGAACTGGGAAATGCTTGAGGAGAGCATGACGCAGTGCTTCTTCTGTCTATTTTTCTACCCCCCTCATCCTCTGTCTTGTCTATATTTAATGCTTACAGCTTCTATTTATCTCCTCCTTTAACAGTCACAGTCACCGCTGCATTTTAGGAAGTCCCTGTCCTACAGTAGCTTTATCCTAAATGTCACACATACATTTTTCTTTTTAAGGAAGACCCTATGGTAGCTTTCGTGACTTGAGGTGGTTGTTCGCACAATCCTGTTTGGATCCCAGGAGAGGAGCACTTTACTCACAGAGTGGCAGAGTAAAAATAGCAGCACAGTGCTAGCCACAGTGTCAAATAGAGTATAAGTATATGCCCGATATTAGTAATTACTGTTCAATTATAAACAAAACAGTCAAATTAAACCTATATTTTAGTTTTATGTATCAACTTATTGACTCTGTTTGACTTTTTTTTCATACTTTCACCAAGATACTCTTTATTACGCTTTATTGTGAAGGGGTAAAAGGAGGTAGTGTAGTATGCTGCCTATTTTGTATTATTCACCACTTTTGGTGTCATATTGGACATGGCAATTATCAGTAAATTACATGATATTTGTTAAGATTAAAAGCAGGTTAAATACTCAGATCCTAAGAGTACATTTACACTTTTGAGGTAATTGCACTTTACTTGAATATTTCCATTTTAAGTTATTATATACTTCTACTCCACTACATTGATTTTGATGGTTTAAGTTACTTTGCAGATTCAGATTATTAATATAAAAAAAAATCAACTAATACATGATGATGTATTATTATAGATTACATTACCCAGCAGTATATAAAGTGATTCAAATGAGCTCCACCTTTACCAGCTGCAACTTTGAAGTGATGAACCACAGAATACATCAATGATTAAAATTCAATAATATAATATATATTATTCTTTTGGAACTATGTTTATGCTAATATTTGTGTACTTTAACTTAAATTAAAACTTAAATTTTTCCACAGTATTTCTACACAGCAGTATTGCTACTTTTACTGAAGTAAAATATCGGAATACGTCTTCCTCTACTGCCTTTACTCAAGTAAAAGAACCAATACAACAGTTTTAAAATACCCCATTACAAGTAAAAGTCCTGCATTCAAAATCAGTAAAAATAATTAGAATAAAAATATAGAGCCTAATAAAATATTATCAGCAAAGCGTACTTAAAGTAAAATGTGACTGATATATTGTTATACATGACATTATTAGATTGTCAATTTGGAGCTATAGTTTTAACTACTTTCAGTGTTTAGTCCAGTGATTCCCAACCTAGGGGTCGGGCCCCTCTTAAGGCTCAAAAGATAAATCTGAGGGGTTGTGAGATGATTAATGGGAGAGGAAAGAAGAAAAAAAAACAAAGCTCTGCAATATAAATCATATTCATATTTTCTACTGTCCTCTAATATCTGCTTTTTAAAAAAAATATTGGATACTTCGACCCTCTTGCCCTCAAGAAGTTCTGTAAATGAAACCATGTGAGAAGTTTAGAGTGGACATGTTTTTTGGTGGAACTGTAAATAATCTTATAACTACACCTTTGTGACCTCTTTTTTGTAAGATAAAGTAACATAGTAAGCAAAGTATAAGTACCTCAAAACTGAACTTAACAGTCCTTGAGTAAATGTATTTAATTCCCACCACTGCTGCAAAACATGTCCAAAAACTAACTAGCGATGACATTCTCATTCGCTCATGCATCCACCCACTCGATGTAACCATGTCTGCCCCCTGGAGACCATTAGCAGGCATAGCAACGTCAACACACAAGTCTAATTTCTTCTCTCTGTGGCACTGTCAAGTTATTCATGTAGCCCCTCATCACAAGCATGACCCAGAGCATTTACATACCATATCATGTAGCTTTTTACACCAACCAAAACTAATCATTGGGCCAACGTGCCACCCACAAACATAATATACATTCCTAAAAAAACGCATTTCCTGACGTATAATGGGATTGTTTGTGACAGCATGTCGGTGCCTCTGTGACAAAATAATTTTATGTTTTCTCATTAAACTGTTTTTTAAAATCGTGTAGGCAGCAATATCCTATGTGTGATCAACACCAAAAGCTAAAAGAAGGTGAAGAGGAAGGGAAAAAAAAAACTCAGTTACATGAAAAATACCAGTGTCCATGGTGATATGGAGGTATTAATAAATAAGCTCTCAAAAATTACCTTGGCACTTGTTTGGGGAAGATATTGTTGCCATAGTGAAGCCAATTCCTTGAGTATAGAAGAAACAAGAAGAAGAAGGAGATGTTCAAGAGTTTATTAAAAAATAAGCTACGCATGTTTAATGGCTTTGCTTTGAAAGTAAGATCCAGTGCTCATTCATTTATGCATTTGCATAATCTTGGTGAGTGAAGCCTCAGCTTCTCCATCTCCTCAGGGTTGGCTGTTCAGTGCTGACAGTGAAAACTGCTGCTGGGCACCGGCAGCCACTGAAACCCTGCAGCAGCTCTGCATCCATGCCTCCCACACTCTGAGTTTAAGTCTCCCAAGCCCCCGCACTGAGCATGCTCAGACAAACCTGCTTCTGGATCTCTAGACAGGAGTTTAGCAGTCATCTGCACATGGAAGGATGAGAAGTGACAAGAACAGTGGGAGGACATGGAGCTGAGGTATCTGGCAGTGTGAGGCTTCATTGCTAGACCCACGCTCACACAAACTCACGCCCACACACAAAAACACATACAGACCCACAAAAACATATACAGTAAGCGTGTCTCGGCTGTAACACGAAAGCTTTTCATAATATCGGTAATAGGTTTTATCCTTGGAAAAATAATGACTGTTATAAGCAAGTTATTGTATGGTGGTTGAAAGCTGCAAATTAAACTGATGTGAAGTAAAATTTATCTGCAACATTCAGCTGTTTCAAGAGGCACATGTGGAAATAACTAAACAAGCTTGAGTCGACAGCTTTGAGCTGAATCCTAAGTTAGCATGCTAACGTGCCAGCCGATTAGACTGTTGTAAGGTCATCAAATGGGTGTTATCAGTGGTTACAAGCCTCATAGATGTGGGTCAGAAGGGGCCTACTACACCTACTAGTAGGTTTTATCATAGATTCACATGGTCGATCACTAAAAGAAGGTATAAAAGAAGGCAACAGCGCCATCTAGCAACCGTAGTAATTATGACAGGAGCTAGTAGCTTTGTTGTTAGTTTCATTCAGTTTTACAACATGTTAAAAGTTAACGCGATAATAACGTGTTAACACAAATTAGTTTAACGCCACTAATTTCTTTAACTCATTAACGCAACTTGCACTTTTTAGGTTGTAGGGGGCCCGGGTTTTAAAACTGGAGTGAAGATACTGGTATCATATGAAACTAGAAAACCTAAGGAATCCATTGGTACCAACCATGTCATACTAGCTTGTCGAAAAGGAGGCTAAATAACGCTCCAAATGTATGATACATTTTGGCGAGGAAAAACTGGCATGGCAATTTTCAAAGGGGTCCTTTGACCTCTGACCTCAAGACATGTGAATGTAAATGGGTTCTATGGGTACCCACGAGTCTCCCCTTTACAGACATGCCCACTTTATGATAACCACATGCAGTTTTGAGCAAGTCATAGTCAAGTCAGCACACTGACACACTGACAGCTGTTGTTGCCTGTTGGGCTTGAGTTTGCCATGTTATGATTTCAGCATATTTTTTTATGCTAAATGCAGTACCTGTGAGGGTTTCTGAACAATATTTGTAATTGTTTTGTGTTGTTAATTGATTTCCAATAATAAATATATACATACATTTGCATAAAGCAAGCATATTTGTCCACTCCCATGTTGATAAGAGTATTAAATACTTGACAAATCTCCCTTTAAGGTACATTTTGAACAGATAAAAAATGTGCGATTAATTGCAATTAATCACGATTGTCCACGATTAATCGCAAATAAATCGCACATTTTATTTATTTTAACAATATTTTAATCGATTGACAGCCCTAGTCATAAACCAAAGTATTGGACATATTTCTTCCTTGTGGCAGCACTAGATGAAAAGTCAGGGCATCACCAAAGTTATTACAATTCATCCTGAAGGGACCATGAATTGTATGAGTGACAGACCGACATAGCCAAACATATTAAGAAAAAAGACTAAGTTTTGTGAAGCTAAAAAATCACTTCAGTTTAGAGTTCTTCTACAGCACTACACAGCAAGACACCACTTTTGCTGCAGCTGGCACTGATGTAGGTCCAATAAAGAAGTGCTGAGAAAGCAGAATCCACATAAAGAAGATCATCCGTTTTGTACAGCACACTGTGTTATTGCAGAGTTGAAAGTAAAATGTCATTTATCACAGCCTTTTGGGCACAAACACAAGAGATCTGCAGATTAGAAATGAGACGCTGCTTATTAAAAGTATACATTTTGACTTAACACTTGTTTCATTTGCTTTCTTTTTAGTTTGACCCATTGGCAAACCTCCACAAAATTCACTCCCGGCGCAGCATGCGGAAGAAATTTGTATAATTATCCATAACAGCTGCTGTCCTGTTCAGGTCCACTGGGGACAATTAGGACGTGCGACTCAATAAACACCAGCCAGCACTCCAATCAAATACAGTGGCAGTATTAACAACCTCACTATGCAGAAGAAAAATCTTTTTTTACGCTTCGCACCTCACCACCCACCTCAACTCCTACTCAGTTGCATAATGGATGAGGCTATTGAAACACTCATCGCATTCCTATGACAATAAGTAAATTGATAAATCAATAAACAACCAAATAGAAATACTTTATACTGAAGAGAGACCTCGTGGACTGAAACATCTCCACATTCATGATGCACCACTACACACCTTAAGTACATTTAAGAAAAAGAATCATCAGAGTTTATAGCCATTTTTCCACTCCTAAATCTCAAAGCTGATTATCTCCATCCGACTGTAACATTTATGGGGGCTTTTTGTATTTAATGAGTTAGCGAGCTGCTAATGAATCATAGATTTCTTAAACTGTCGACTGCCTTTGAGGTCACGCTGCCATAATGGCAAGAGTGCTGTCTTGTACCACATCCAAAAACATTATGTTGCCACGTATCACTTAGGAACCTTGCAGAAATAACACAGAATACAAGGTTTCCTTCTTCCCTGTATCTGCATACTCCTCATCAAGATTTTTTTTGTCTTGAGAGCATGCATACCACATGGAAATAAACCTTGAGAAGTCTACCTACTATTTATGGAGGTTGAGTCGGAGTGAAAGCTGGTTTATTCTGCCATCTGGTGGACATACATGAGAGAACAGAACTATTGATAAAGGCTGCAGCATGCCCCATGGACACACCGCAGGCTTAGCAACATAAATTTGTGCATCCACTCACTGAAAAATGTGCAAATCAGGTTGAACATATTCAAATCTATGAATAATGGACCTCTGGAAAGGCAGCAGCTGCACCGAGGCCAGATTAACCCACTAGGGGGCCCTGCGGTATAATCTAGCTGTTGGCCCAAACTGACCTCTGTTTTGTGGTAATTTGTTAACACACAAATTTAATTAGGAGCATGCACCATAGAAATTTTCACACAGAGCTCCTCTACAACACAGGTAGACAAGACAGGGCCACCACAAAGCGACTAACTGCACCCAGTGCTTTGGGGGAGCCCTGAGGTATGAGTCCCTGGGGAAGTTGCAATCTTTGCCTGGTTGGTAATCCAGCCCCAGGTATCACCACCTCTCCACCTTTTCACTTCAGAGAAAGCAGGAGAAATACGATTGACTTCCGAAGAAGATAGTTGCAGTTGATTCACAAACACAAAGACACTCCTCTGCCTCAGCAGAGAGCGTGCTGCTACAGTTAACTTGTTAGCAGCAGTAGTAGGCTTTTTGTCAGTCATCCCTTTGCACTGTGCACTGCTCCTTCTCATTCTCTGAAGGCAGAAACACTGTTCCCAGCTCCTACATTAGCATACAGCATAATTTGTGGCCATACATGAGGTATAAAATATGCATATACTGCTTGAGGTGTGGAACTTTTACCTCGTAATTTAACAAAGTTTACCATATTAAAGCTGAAGTAGGCGAGATTGGAGCAAATATAATTAAAAGAAGTTATTTTTATAAAGGGGTCGCTATATCCTATACCCTGAGTACATGAAACAGGTAATCTGAAAAAAACAAACATGTGCCTCTGTGTCCTCCGGTGTGTCCTCCGGTGTGTCCTCCGGTGTGTCCTCCGGTGCTCCCTCCGGTGCTCCTAATGGCATCTGCAGGATTTCACAGACCGGAGGAAAACAACCAGTCAGAGCCGAGCTGGAGCCCTGCCGTCCAGCTTCCGTCTATGAGAGCCGGCTGTCAATCACTCGCAAACTCTGACCAAACGGTCAAACTAGGCCTCGCTGATCAAATATGAATCAATATTATGTCACGTTAATGCCTATTTCTCACCTCAAATGTTTTCAGAATCATCTTGTACTTCACGGTTTAGCTGTAAAATGAGAAAGTTTGTGAGCCGGCAGACATGTTGAGATCTCTTGAGGGAATACCAAGCACCGCACACATGGCCAGAGCACAGCCAATAGGAATGCTCTCTCTCTGAAATGACCTGTGATTGGTCAAAGTCAAAGTAGATTTTTTAAAGCCTGAAAACAGAGCCATGAGGAGGTGCAGAAGTCTTGTTATCTCTCAGAACACTTGAACTACAATATGCTGAAAGATCATTATGGAATTGTTGCCTAATAATGCCAAAAAAATTGTTGCCTACCGAAGCTTTAAAAGTTCATGCTTCATTCTCCTGACCTGTGTCATGAACTGACTCACGGTCCAGATAAAAAGAGGGAGAACACACAAAATGTTAGACATCAAAAGGTAACATCATTTATTAAAAAAATGTTATTTAAAAAACAAATAAAGAGATGTGACCAATCAGTATATCAGTGGTGTATATATGTGCTGTGGTGAGTGAAAAATATTGCCAGGCGGTGTTGCATGCTAAAAGGAAAAAACAACACAAAGCAAACAAACCAAACGACCATGTGGGAGCTGAGAGAATGAGGCGGCCTGAACTGGCCAGCTTTAGGCTTGTGCTCATCAGCCCAGGTGAGCCAGCTTGGTAACCACCAGCAACGGGAGGAGATAAGAAAAAAAAAGCAGGCCAGGCCAAGCAGACACACAGTAGGGGTCGTCACACATGGTTATTGATAAGATTCATAACTTATCTCATCTCATCTGCCTCATCTGTTTTTCTCCATCAACATAATAAGTGCCTCTGTTTCTCATATTGTAATGAGAACAGTGACGGACTTGTCAGACCCCTCGCCGTCACTCTTTTCGGTCGCAATAAAACACGTGCTTATCGAGCCCTCGGTGTCACTTTTCGGAAGCAGTAAACACGTGCTTAATATTGTCAAGTGAACAAAAACACGTGCTTAGGTTCAGGCAATAAAACCACAATGCTTAGGTTTAGGAAAAAAACAACATGGTTGGGCTTAAAACTACTACAGTACGTTTGTACAGTGAAAATGACACTGAACGTTATGAACGAACAACCGATTGTAACGTGACGTAGGGGACACAAACAGCGGTCTCTTGGATGAAAGCCTTGTGTATGTTGGACCCATAAACCTCCCGTCCCGCCCTGTGTGTGTCTTTTTGCTCTTAAAGCTACGTCACCACACTCCCGGCACGCTTTACCTGAGCGTTTAATATTGTTGCGGATGGGTTTACATTGTAGTTAATGGAAAAGCCAGTGCGTCTCATACCAACGCTAAAGAGTGGGAATGCCCTGGGAATGAGAATGGGCTGCCCTGTTTGTTTCAACCCTGAAGTTTATCTAAAATACTCTTGAAAAGAGAATTCTCTTTGCAGCTGTAACTGATGCAGAAATGGCAATCCTATAAAAGCAGGCTCCATCCCTACTGTTGGATTATTTCCTGAAACACTGTAAACACTGTACCTACGTCTATCTGGTTGAATTGTCTGTGCTTCATTAAAGCGAATAAATAACTTCGCACACAGACAGACACACACCAAAACAATAATAACATTGAAATTGAGATAAAAAACGCTGCTCTTTGCACAGCAGGTGGGATTTTATTTACCTTTGTGCTACATAGGAAATGATCATGTCAGAGTAAACAGAGATAACCACGATGAAAATGAGAGACTCGACGTGTCAGATCAGGGTAGGTAGTGCGGTCACCGTGCCTTATATAACTAATGACACAAGCACAATATTGGATTAGCACACTTCTGAGCCGGCGATACATTTTCATAAAAGACAGGATGACGCACACGGAGCCATTGTGGATCCGTAACTCAGTTTAAACATTAGAAATGATTTTGGTCCCATTATGTTGGTCTATAACAATAATTAAAGACAGTTCCATCATGTGGCTGGACTATCTTGGGATGGTGATAATCAGTGATGGATCCTTTATTTTTCACATTATTCCTTTTGTTCCCTATTTTTCTGGGATTCAGTCCAGGTTCACTTGTATCCTCTATTCATCATCAAACATTTACAGAAGCACAGAACCCAGGCTGATGAGGTTTGAATGCGTATAGTCATGAATGGAGCTTGCTTGAATGCATTTTAAACCAGACCTAATGCATTATGTCGCAGAATATATCTATGATATGTATTAATTATAATGTACATTTTTATGCAACATGAATATATTTCAGAGTTTAAAGACACAGATTAACAATTCACAAATCACAAATGCATGCAAACAAAAAAAGATGTGATAATGTGCAAAAGCTGATCCCTCACTCATTTTACAGAGAGCATGTGTTTAAAGCTCCAAAAGCTTCTGGATGAATTGAAATCTCCCTATTTCACCTGATCCATTTCTTGTTGAATAGTTGAACCTTGAATTTCCCTCGGGATCAATAAAGTTACTATCTATCTATCTATCCCTCTATCCCTCTATCCCTCTATCTATCTATCTATCTATCTATCTATCTGAACCAGCAGGCTGCATGGTCCGCAGTGGCAGTAGTTGTTAAAACTGATGGCGTTTAGAGCAAAAACATAGAGGCATAATGAATTTATTTTCATCTTGATGGCTAAAGTTGATATTAGATTATTATTAATTTGTAACTAATCATTACCAAACCACAGGTGTTTTGCTAAGAAAGCAAAAGCATTCAAGACACACCAGAAATTTTCAAATGTATTCATTATTTTCGACTGACATGCAAAGGCAACAAATTATTGCTGCTTTCTTAAGTTATCAAGAAGCAGCTTTCTTTATTTTTACCAGCTGTTGCAGTTACAGACCTAAAACTTTAAAAAAATGTTGTCGCTTCAACCACTGTTCGACCTGAAAGCAAATACACACATTTAAGATATAAGGATTAATAAATAGATTTTTTTTTTTAAAAAAGGTATAGATTATAGGCAACACTTCATTTTAAAGGTCCACAAATTTCATGGTAATTAGGTGATATTTAGCAAGTAACCTATTTGAAATTTCTTTGGAATTACTGCCAAATTTCCCCAATATTTACCTCCAAATTATCGCAAATTACTTTATTATTAAAATTATTTAATAATTATATTCCGCTATTTCCCAATAGCTGGTAATTTATTTAATACATTTCCAGGAAAAGAATACAAAGTTAATTGATATGCTTTATTTCCATGTCTGCTGGTAAATAGATGATAATTAGCAAATAACGTCTTTGAAATTTCTTTGAAAAACTCCCTGAATCATTACATTAGCTACCAGGTTTGTGTAGACAATAAGTCACACAATGGTGAGATTTGTGCCTGATCAGAAGTGTCTTCTATTAGTTTTGGGTTTCCACCTCCGATGAAGAGCAGCGCACAGCTGCTTCTCAAGCCTAAGGGTCCTATTTTAATGATTATATGATATTTTAGCATATAATTATTAAATAATGTTTATAATAAAGTAATTTTCGATACAGGTAAATGAGGTAAATATTGGGGTAATTTGTCAGTAATTCCAAAGAAATTTCAAATAGGTTATTTGCTAATTATCACCTAATTACCATGAAATTTGCGGGCCTGTAAAATGAAGTGTTACCAAATTCTGCAATGCATTTGTATGAACAATACATTTTTGTCAAATAACATTTGACTATGGTGACATTTGGTGAGAGGTACAAGATAATGAGTCGTCATTCATGTTATTGTTTTAAAGGTGCTAAATAAGGGATTTTGGAGCATATCCATTGCCTCTCAACGGCTCTCAACATGGTGGCGACGAGCTGGCGGCTCGCAGCTAACGGTGCTAACAGCGCTAACGGTGCTAACAGCGCTAACAGTGGAAACAACGGCGAAAGTGCTGACAGAGCTAACAGTGTTTACCTGAAGGGGAACCGGAGGGTGGGCGCTACGCTTCAGCGATGACGCCGTTGGTCGGGATGGCGTTATCAGCTGTAACTGCCGTATGAGAGCAGGGCAGATCAGCAGCCGTGAGCTAGCCAGTGGGGCACGCTCACATGCACGGACATGCTCAAAAAAGCATGCACGGCCAGCCCGGCTATGTCAACAAAGCAAGGAGAAGCTCAGATTACAGCACAAACAGAGGGAGAGTGACTTCATTCTCTGCTCAGGTAGACATTACTTGACTATATTTTTGTTGTTTGATGCTCTGGTTATTGACTTTAGCACCTTCAAGAATTTAATTTAGGCCTAATGATATTAAGAACAGTGACCAGTCTGTAGAAACTATAAAAAACATCGGAAAAGGCACTATCAGGTCTAAATGGTGGGAGTCTAGTTGTAAAAAAACAAACAAACAAACAAAACACATTTCTTACTGAGAGTTAAATAGGATGTTCAATATTACTCTGATATGTGTGCACTAAATATGATGATGGAGCCAGGAGGCAATTAGCCTAGCTTAGCATAACGACTGGAAGCGGGGGGAAACAGCTAGCCTGGCTCTGTTCAGAGTTCAAAGTTAAAAAATGCACCTATATCAGCATCTCTAAAGCTTAGTAATGAACATGTTATATCTTGTTTAATTAATACACAAACAGATATGGAAAAAAAAAAAAAAAAAGTCACAGAATTATGTGCTGTCTCTTGGCTGGGAGCAGTGACTTTCTGGAGTTTTGCTTCCTCACTGTGACAGAGCTAATGGAGACTCCAGGAAGTCACTTCTATTGAGATGTGATGTTTAACTAAACACTAGTTACTGGAGCATGTCAACATCCCATTTCTTTTACTTTGGTTTTCCATGCCTGCACAAAGTCAGACTTGATACATGTAAATAAAGCCATAGAGCCTCCTCTGATGGAGTCTTATAGAGGAAACTCGTTCTATTCCCCTCCATGTCACTGCACATGCAACACTCAAACTCAAAGAGACCTTTAATGTGGGTGAAATGTACCAAATATGACAGTATTACAATATCACCCTCCTCAGTTCAGAGGACTCAGCTGCATTTAATGCTACCTACAGTATAAATGGTCCTGCACCTCAATTCTCACTTTTTTACTCCTCTACCTGAATACGAGTCAATAATTTTAATTAGTCCCACTTTATATGTCACTCCGCAGCTGCTGATTTGATCGCTTCCAGCGAAGTGCGATCTATTGTCTCCTCCTCAGCAGCATCCCCTCTTCTGCAAGGTTGAGGCAAATCATCAATTCATCCCAAAGGGATTTCATTCCCTTTCCAACCTACTTCAACTGCCATCGACAGCACCGGGGCTCACATTAAACTTTAATTAGAATCACGCTCAGCTTGCCTTGTCTTGGTACTGACAGTCAGTGCTTGAAAACCATTTCCACCTGCACATTACCATTGATGGCCTTCTTCAATCTTTACAAGGACCAAATAAAGCCGACACAATACTAATATGCATTATACAGTACAGTGTGTGCAATACATTGCTAGCCTATATGCAAAAGTGGAGTTTAAAGGTGCTCTATACGAGATTGGGAGAATTTCTATTGCCTCCGCATGGCTCTCAACATGGCGACGGCTGAGTTAGTAGCTAACGATGCACTAACAGTGGAAAAAATGCAACAGTACTGACAGAGCTAAAGGTGTTTACCTGCACCTTTAAAGAGTGAAAGTCATATCAATGTAAAATGATTCACTGATTAACTATATCTGATTAAATGGGTTCAGAAAATAATGAATATAAAAAAAATACACAATAAATACAAAAAAATAAAAATAAAAAAATGTACTATTCTGCCTTTGAATGACAAAAATATTTATTTAATAAATTAATTATTAAATTAATTAAAAGCTATTAAATATATGATGTATATGTATATGCGTCGGAGTCCTGCATCGCCCCGTCGGGGTTTATTTTACAACAATGACCGGCTCGCCGTACATTATCCCACTTATTACACGGCTACTTACTTCATTCAATAATTTGACACAAAAACGGTCACTGTGAATCATGTGACTTCATTAATGCAACTCGTCATTATCCTAATTCAGGGTTAGACTGTGATGCAGGTATGCAAAAGTAATAAAAATACACTTTTTTTTAGAGAAAAAAATATGTCCTGTGCAGATGCAGTTAATCTGTTGAAACACCCGGGAAGTCATTAAACTTATCCCGCTTGGGTCAAGTCAAACATACACATTTTGAACACATCAAATCAACCTGCTGGTCACTTATTCACTTTCATTGGCAGGGTTGAGAGGAGAGAAAATAAACAGTTTGCAAACTTTTAACCGCCTGTGTCTCCATGCAGTCGGCTAGGAAACGTACTGAGTCAACTATTCATTCCACTCTGCTCAGCTGTGCCTGCTCTTTATTTTCAATTACATTGTTGTATCTTCTCTTTTTTACACCTGTCTAAGACACATAAGACATTTCAGTGCTTTCAATTTCATTGATCATAACATTTGATGTAATCAAGAAAATATTGGGCACCTTTTAATCAAGCACATGGACATTGGATTTGCTTCAACCACTACTTTTGTATCCAGTACAAAAAAGCTGTGTACATTCATCATGTCGTGCCTTGAGTTTTACACAAATTGTATTATCTTTGGCACCATACACTAAACATCTAAGTGATACTGTAAATGGTTAGCTAATCTGGTACTATGAGTACATCATTATGCTGCAGTCTACAGTCCAGCAGAACAACAACACATCCGTTGCATTTCACCTTGGCTCATCAGGGACGCCATTCCTCTCATGTAGAGTGAGGCTCTTCCCCTCAGCTTCTTTATTAACTGTGTCTATATGTTTCCCAGACTGTTGAGAAACCCTTTCTCCGTTAGTAAAGGTTAATCGTTCATGCGCAGACAGCTGCAGTTTTCTGCGACACGGCCATCTGCAGCGAAGCAGCTCTCCGTAGGCCCTGCGGAAATCCCTGTTGAAGGCCGGATACAGGATGGGGTTGAGTGCCGAGTTAAAGTAGCCCAGCCACAGGATCACAGAGTTAAGTGTGTTAGGGGGGTTTGTCTTATTCCTTATGCCCATGCAGGTGAAGAAGGTGAAGTAGGGGAACCAGCAGATGATGAAGGCCCCCAGCACGGCTGCCAGGGTCACCGTGGCTTTGTGCTCTCGGGCTATGGCTGCAGTCGATGCTGCGCGCGCAAACGATGGAGTGGCAGCACGGATACGCCGCACCTGAAAAGATCGGTTAAGGACAGGTTAGAGAGACAGACTCTGACTGACTCTGTGAATGTTATTTTAAAGGGACTGTTTGTAACTTTCAGAAATGCTTGTTAACAGCGTCACCTGTGGCCGCTGAGTCAACGAAAGTCAGCGTCGGGCTCGCGCTTGCTCGCTCTACATAGACTTGAACGAGCATCGCTCAAAACAGTGAGGCGACACACTTCAGCTAAAACCACAATATCACTCTATATTTCACCTGCTTGGCAGTAATGTTAGCTGACCAGACGAAGGTCTCTCCATGAATCAATGCTGATCCTAGTGTCGGCTTTTGAAACAGGAAGAGAAACGTTATCGTCTCCGACCGCAGCTGCAGGTAGACACCGGCACCCGGTCAGAGACGATAACATTTCTCGCTGCGGAGCCCCATCACTTCACAAGACACGGAAAAACCTCTGTTGGTCTGGAGGAGCTGCAGCATTTATTTCTGCACAAACGTCCACTGTACATTCACTAGATATTCTCAGAGCTAAACTAACTCTACTGCAGTGTGTAGTGTGCGCGCATGAACGTGAGGTGGAGCGAGAACTCGCGCGGTGTACGAGTGAAGGCAAGCAGGCAGAGGAGCGGTCTAAACAGCGTAGCCACACGCGAGCGCGCATATGCGAGCGTGCATGGGAAACCGACCCGATAGATTTATACGTGTAAAAAGTTACAAACAGTCTATTTAATAGCTGTTGTTTAAACTAATATGACATTTTTTCTTGATTCCCAAAATAGTAGCCTCAGACAGATGCAAAAAGTAATGCACGCCTTAAGTTATGACCTTTTATATCCCACCTTGGCGTGTTCTACGAAATGAAAATAAACACTGACCTGTTCTCGTGCCACTCTGAATATGCAAAGATACATCCCACACATGAGCAGCAGAGGCAGGTAAAATGAGCCAAAGGCATAAACGAGAACATAGTTGTTATTCCATTCAAACTGGCAGTAGTGTCCCTCCTTGTCCTCGTCCCCCATGCCCCAGTCCAAGTGCTGCACTCTGTAGTCCGCCGTGTTCAAGCCCAGGTGGATGGGCACAAAGGACACAGCCAGTGACAAGGACCAGATGGCGATCAGGGCCAGCGTCACCCTCAGAGGGGTGACTCTCCGGGAGTAGCTGAGGGGAGCTGAAATGGCCAGGTATCGGTCCACGCTGATGGCCATCAGGGTCAGGATGGAGGATGCGCACAGCATGACATCCAGCGAGATGTAGATGTTACACAAGGATCCTCCGAGGGGCCAGTTTCCGCTGCGCAGCTCCACGGTGGCAGAGAAGGGCAGCACCAGCAGGCCCAGCAGGAGATCTGTCACGGCAAGGGACACCACGAAGCAGTTAGCGATGCGCCACAGTCGGCGGCTGAGCCCCACGGCCAAGCACACCAGCACGTTCCCCCCGATGGTCAGGATGATAAAAGACACCAGGACCAGCCAGCGGAGAGCTGTGGAGATCATGGTGACCTCCTCCTCAGGCGCCGGGTCACTGAGACAGAGCTACTGTTGTTATCTCAGTAGGAAATGTTTAAACAGGCTCATCCACTGCCAGTTCACTTCTCCATCAGACTATTTTTTACGCGGCTCCTCTGTTTAAAGGTAATGAGGTTCAGAAGTAGATCACAGAGTGTAAAGCACTTCCCAGCCATCTCTTTTTGTTCTCACAGTGCCAGTGCTGTAAACACTTCCCTGGTGAAGAACAAGCACAAAGGTTATTACTTGAAAATTCACCATATAAATGCCATTTATGTATTTTCAAAGTAAAGCATGTTTATCCTTCTGACATTTAATGAAACAGTCTGATTGCGGCTGCCCGTTAAAGGTCAAATTACCAAAAAATGGTCAAATGACTTCTAGAAAAAGTATGAACAAGACTTGAGAATATAGCTTTCTGTTACAGAGATCTACAAGGGAATGTATTCAAATCCTGATTTTGCACTGAATTATAGTCCCCCTAGTTTGTGTTATCTAATACAGCAACATATACATAAAAAAAGAAAAAGCAAAATAAATCAGTACAGTAAATAACATATCAAATCAGATGTCAGACAATAGGCTACAGTATATCCATAAGTGACATGTTGATTATAAAACTAATTAAATCTAAATAAATGTATTTACAGATGTGATTTTTAGGTAAAATGCATGCTAACAACTATTACAACAGTGTGCTTGGTTAATGATTGTTACAGATAAATCTTAATAAATCTAAATAAATGTATTTACAGATGTGCTTTTATCAGGACTTAAATTATTAGATAAAAAAAATATTAAATTAAATCATTATTAAAAATGATTAAAGGTATCTAAGCTGATTGTAGATGTAAACTCCATTAAGTTGCTATAAAGCCAAGTTAAATATTTCAACCTCCAACATCCATGCAGCAGTGATTCCTTTCCATATATCGAATAAAGTAAAATCCATTCTCATGTCAGCAACACCAGTGAAGTGGTATTATCCATTGTAACGCTTGGCAAGGCTGATTTTATGACATTAGCTGACGTCATACAGCTTATACATTATAGCCCTTACACTAACACATGGGACTATAGAACAATAAAAGGGTTGTGTTCTAAACATGTTATCTGCAGGGCTTATATTAGCCTGGGGGTACACATGAAACAAGTAATGGACCTGGAGGATCAGCAGCACAGAGACAGATGAAGAGAATGGACCGTTGCATAAACATGTGTTGAGGTCGGGAGCTGTCCCCTAGAGACGGGGGAATTTACTATAGAGAGAGAGCATTTGCTAAAGCGTGGGCTGCTCTATATTGTACATCACTGTCAGGCTAATTCAAGACAAGATCTTAAAATAAAAATCATAAAACATTCTGCCACAGTCCAAGGAGTAAAGTAAACAAACCCAAGCTCTCCATTCCTGGGTATCCAACCACATACCTTTTTCTTTTGAAAATGTACTTTAAGACATTTTATTGGCTACTTTTAGAATATTAAAGGGGACACATTATGAAAAACTCACCTTCATACGTCATACTTCATACTAGGAAATGGCAACAAAGCCCAACTTTTTGGTGGCGAGCACAGCATAAACATGAGCTCTAACTGTGTCGCGAGCATAGACTGCTCTCCTCCGCCGGGAAACAACAGTTGGTGTAGCTCTGTTGTCGTCCGGGTGGAAACAGTAGAGCTTAAACACACTGTTCAGTTCAGGAAACAGGCTAAGATATTCAAAAGGAAAAAAGTGTGAAAATTTGTTATAAATCGGGGAAAATTTGGGAGAATTGTGACCGTGGGAGGAAACCGAGAGAGGACAATGAAAAACGTGAGTCTAGCGGGAGAATCATGAGGGTTGGCAAGTATGCATCTTTTCAGTGCTTGTGCTCATTCATTTGGGTATCTAGAGTGCCTACCAACCGACAAACTGAAATAAGACAACCCAGTCAGTTTTTGTGGGCTGTCTTGATCAGAAAACATGTGATTCAACAAGCCATTTAGATTTGGCTCCCCGTGCTATGTCACCATTTTTTTCTTGCAAGCCAATCAGAGCAGACTGGGCTTTCTTAAAGAGACAGGTGCTAAAACAGAGCGTTTCAGACGGAGGGTGAATACAGGTATATTCAGACAGCCAGTATGAGAAAAATAATGTGTTTTTTGGACATTAAAGCATGCAAACGTGTTCTAGTAAAACCCAAAACACAAATATGAACAAGGAAATTAGCATGATATGTCCCCTTTACTCAAAATTAGTCAAATATGGTCCATCTGGATCACCAGACTGGCATATTTCTGCAAGGTGTTCTTTCAAAGCCCCAGCTGTCGAACCTTGCAGGGAAGCTTAGCTATTTTCTTTCTTTTTTTTTTTTTTTTTTAATCATCAGCCTGCATCTGAAAATCAAGGGCAACTTTAAACAACAGCTAATATAATTTAATGATATCAATCCAGTATGTGCGTTTCATATTTCACGCGTTGCTCCTGCATCACCATTAACCTTTACATTTCAGCACTCTTTAAACACATTTGGAATTTAGAATAAATTAATAGGCACAAGTATAGTACAGTAATGCTGTGTTTCTAAAGTTTTCTAGTGTTTTACAATTAACACTAATGCAGATGCCATTGGCCAATATAGAAAGTATAGTCCAGCTCCAACTGCCTGAGACTGCTGTTTGACAGTGTATATATTCTGCATGTTTGATAGTGTTGTTTTTAATATGCTATCTGCTTCTTTATTACCACAAGGCCATCTGATGTACTCCCATAAAAAATAGATGACATTTGGCGTGGACTGATAGTTCTCAAATTCTCTAATTAAGGTTTGATGATTATGAAGCAGAGGCAACAGCCGACTGATAGTGACATTAGATGGTACTCTATATCACATCACTCTCAATCCGGTATACGTGCAGCTATGGCTTTAAAACCATATGTGACCTCTGTTTATTTTACTCTATTAAGTCAATGTTAGCATCTTCAAACTTTAAAATGGATACAAAATATGACTGATCTTCTGTTATCTAATTCAAGTGAAATCATCTCATGGTTAAATCCATACAAGCTCCCAGGTGCTGTTTGATGCACAGTTGAACTCCTGAACCCGTTTTTTGCGCACTTTCACATCTAGTGGTGTGGTTGCAGATTGCAACCAACTGAGTACCGCTCACTCCTCTCTTTCCAAGACTGCGGTAACAGGAGCTGCAGAGTGCATAATGCCATTTTCCTCGCTCAGAGGCCATCCTTACCATAATAACACTACTTTAGGCGGTTAGCCGTACCACAGTTTGGCACTCTGCAGCTCACATTACCGCAGTTTCACAAGCCTGTCGGAGAACTACGGTACTAAATTGCATAAAGCTCTCACTAGAGCCAGTGTTTGGTTTGTCCGTTCTGGGCTACTGTAGAAACATGGCGGAGCAACATGGCGTACTCCGTGAAGAGGACCCGCTCCCTATGTAGATATGAAGGGCTCATTCTAACGAAAACACAATAATTCTTCTTCTTAATTTAATAGATCCCCCGAAATGTTACACACTGTACTACTTTTTTAAAACTAGTATCGTACTTTACTACATTTCAAGTCGCATCTGTTTCAGAGTTAAACAAAAAGTCACATGAAAAAGTCCTGATAAATTGTTGGAGAATAGAACAGAGGAAAGATATCAAATCAGCAACTGCAGCAGAGAAGAAGCTGCTGTTTTTTATTTTTAGCTCTTATACAGGCACCATATGTCCATCTGGACTGGACCACGCCTCAATAACCTCTCCATCCAAACACAGTGACACACAAGCAATATTCTATAATAAGTATGGTAGATAATAGCATATCAGTAGCTCCAACTTTATGACACCTGTTAAACAAAACACACTGCTTGCTCTTTCATGCTTAGTTCAAGAAAGAATATGTCAAATTTGTAGTAACTACAAACACAAGGAAGTACGGATTAGCAGGTTCTTTCCTCTGCTTTATCTTTTGTTTTTATGGCAATGATTGTGACCCTATTCAGGCTTTTCCAAACACGATATCATCCCTGCTGTGACGACAGATATGATAACATGAAGTGTTTACAGAGACAATGATAAGAGGAGCGGATATAAAGTTATGATGTTTAAGTCAGGGTGGAGGAAATTATGGGGTGTTTGAATAATGATTTCTATATGATGAAGTATAATTAAAACAGAACCAATGATTTGTTATTATTATTACTATTATTATTATTACAACCACTGCAAGCAAACTCCACAGATAATTTCCTAACCCAGCTGACTGCTGGTAGTGAATGTATCCATAAAAATCAACTCATAATGCAGTAGTCTACTTTAAGAGTTGAAAAACATACACAAAAGTCATAAAAGTTTATGTGACATACTACAAAGGTTACTGTCGGTCCAAGGGTGTAATTTCCACTGGGGATGAAAGAGGGGCTTTTTTGCCGTGGTTGCCATGGTAATCAACCTCCAAATCAGTATGGAATGCTTTGTCTCTATTGTTTTATTTTAATTTTTTTAATATTTTATATTTAAGCATGTAATAATAATGTATAAATCCCCCAAATAGCCCATGAAATAAGGAATAATCCCACAACATTATTCATTATTCATATTCAAGATTAGTTATTATTACTTATTCTCAGACAGATATTGCTGTTTGTTGTGTGTATAGAGGTGTGTGTGTGTGCCAGAAGAACATGTCAGCCTGCTGCGCCACGCGTATTCGGGACAGCACTATCTAGTGCATTAAGGATAGCAGAGGTTTTTTGTTGTACTACCATTATTATGAAAAGTAATATAACTACATGTAAATACCAATTTTACTATAAGTTAGGACTTTCTATGAAAGTACCAGAAAAAAGCACAAACATTCCTGTGAATTTTAATTGACAGTGAAATTCCCAGCCATGTTACTTCACATGAGATACATGTATGGCTGCAATGCAAAAATGAATTAATTTATATAATAATACATTTTCTCTAATACTTTACACTGTACACAATAGTTAATAGCTCATCTCGAATGAAGATTTTTCTCTTGTTTTCTCAACCACTTTGTTAAAGCTAGGGTTGGTAATCTTGAGAAACCAGCACTAGATTTTAAAAATGATCCAACCGAAAAGCCCAGCCCAGTGTTGTCAACTCTTTTCCAATGAAAGTAACTAGCAGCACCAGCTCCAAAAGTCCCTAAATCTAGCGAGAAAGACGCCAAGTCGCCAACACTGACAGCCCGTCCCTTCAGGCCTCGCTCCAAAGCCACTCCCCCAAAATTATCATTATGAACGTAAACAACAAACATGGCCATTGTTAGAACTCACAGCTGTCAAGATAGCAGCTTGTGGAAAACTCCGGTGACGTGCAATGAGTACAGAGAATGTGCAGAGTGCACACAGGCAGGTTGTTAAAGATTACCAACCCTAGCTTTAAGTAATTCAAAGTAGCCATTTTTTCAGCTCTACCTGGCCATTCACAGAATCCAAGGTTTTAATGTTTTCAATCATGTCAATAGATTCCCCTCAGGGATAAACACCTCTTGTTCCCATGGCGACTTTGTTTGTTCAGCACTGACAGAGTTTAGATTGAGCAGTGTCCCTGCTCTCATTCGGTGCCGCAAGGACCAGGCTTCACCGGCCATAATGAGTCAGAGAGGATTTAACACTAAACTCAAACAAAACGTTTGTCTCCACTTTCATTTTGCCTTGTTGACTACGGTAACAGGTGAAACACAACGCCACAGTATGACGAGAACCTGAGATCATTTTACAATTCATTGCATAATTCATTTGCTTAAGGCAGTCTAAGAAAAGTGGCAAAAATCTATACCATATGTCGTCATTAATAAGTAATATTGTCTCTTTTAGCAATGCCCGGCATATCCTACTGCTTGTGTTATTGCTTGTCTCATCTACAGTAAATATATGACATCATGTTTCTGTTTGGCAGCTGTTAATATAATAGAAGTATAAATGTGCACACAAAGGTCAGAGAAGCTAAAAAGTCCCTCTCATGACAGGGAATATAAAAAAAGCAATGCATCATGGAACAAATTAAGTCTAGCTGCTGAGGTAGATGAGTCAACAGTGTGTGATAACAATGTGGCAAAACATCCGGCCCAGAACGACACGAGCTGGGCCAACAATATAGATCAATAATCTAACAACGAGTGAAAAGTGAAACCGCTAGGAGCAGTATGCGAAACCCTTTGGCGATTTGCCCAAGTCACGTCCAAGGAGAAGTTATACGACTTGTGTACAGTCCTTGTCCTCTTGCACTTTTTTTCCTGCCACAAACTGATAAAAAAGGACATTTTTTACTCCATTAGCTTATCCATTATCTTTTGTGCTGTTTCCATTAAGGAGAACATCTTTTCTTGGTTTGTACTGTAGCTGGTTGGAAACAACTCCCACATGGTTGCTAGTAATCATATCAAGGAGCTACACTGTCACGTTTTTCCTGTACAGTATGAAGATGTCAGCAAGAGAGAGTGATGCAATTGAATTAGTTATAAAACATTAAACTGTGATTTAAATACAGATTAAACAACCAAGAGCGATAGTAAAAAAAAAGTTCACATTATATTTTAAATCCATATACCTGCACACATGAATACATATTTTATCACTCTTGTAATGAAATAGTACAAGTCTAAAACCTTGCCTGCTGGCCAAAATGACCATCCAACCATTACCATCCTTGTCCAACATTAAACCCTGACACTCTCCCTCTTATATAGGGCTACAATATAATATGGGTGAGATATACTGTGGCAGTATACTTCTGCTTGAATTAAACCTCCACCATGTACCAAACCTAACATGTGAATGTGTAACCAGGCAAAAGGAGACACAAATGAATCACTAATTAACACATTCATGCATACATATACATATCTGAGACTTAACACAAACACCATACATGTCTTCTTGCATGAACCTTGTAAAGTGTGCTACCTTCAGTGTAATTTCCTAAATAATCTTGTCTAAAGCGTGTTGACTCACCTCACATGGTTTGTTCTCAAACGTCCGTCTGAGCCCAACCTTCCTCCCAGATCATGAACGTTCTGCTCTGCTTCCTTGATCCTGCTTAAGTGTAAACTTATTTCTCTCTCTCTTTATCTCCTCCCTCTCTCTCTCTCTCTCTCTCTCTCTCTCTCCCTGTTGCTGTCCTCATAGACATGTGCAGACAGACACATGTAATCCACATCTGCACTTTAACTCCCTCTAGTGCATCCATTCATTGATTGCCCAAGGGCAATGTCACTGTTGTTTTATCTTAAGCATATTTCCTCTTACAACAAGGGTTTTTTCAAATTTCAAAAGGGCACAACAGCGTCTCAACAGATTAAGATTGTGTGGTAACACTTCATTTTACAGGTCTGCAACTTTCATGATAATTAGGTGATAATTAGCAAGTAAGCTATTTGAAATTTCTTTGGAATTACTGCCAAATTACCCCAATATTTACCTCAAAATTGATCGAAAATTACACTATATTAATTATAAGCTAAAATAGCATATAATCGTTAAAATAGGGCCTTTAGGCTTGAGAAGCGGCTGTGCACTGCTCTTCATCGGAGGTGGGAAACCAAAACTAATAGAAGACACTTCTGATCAGGCACAAATCTCACCATTGTGTGACTTATTGTCTACACAAATGTAATGATTCAGGGAGTTTTTTATGAAATTATGAAGAAGTTATTTGCTAATAAATTAAATGTGAAATTATTTAATAATTAAATAATGTTTATAATAAAGTAATTTTGACAAAACTACACGTCATAGTGGCTGTAGGTTAGGAACAATGGTGCTTTGAGCTTAATGCTAACATTAATAACATATTGATAATTAATTATTTATGGCGCCAGATGAAAAGTCAGGAGCACCACAGTGATTCACCCTGAGGGACGTGAATGTCGTAACAAACTTTTATGACAATCCAACCAATAGTTAAGTTGTTGAGATATTATAGTAAGAACCAAAGCGATGGACAGACTGACTAACAGACCGCCGCTGGCTAAAACATTATGATTTGAGAACTAATCTCTTTCACTTGTCTGCTGATCTTTGTTTTTTCAAACTAAGCATCCTATCGCCTGTGATCCGCTAGTTAGTTAGCTATGCTATGACCTTCCTAGATCACAAAAAACATTGTGTTGACTGAATATAAAAAGGCATCATGATTTTTGTGAGTTCCCGAGTAGTCTCTATGACATTTAAATTTGCCAGTTTGTCCTCAGATTAAGTGGTCTGCTTGTCCTGCTCTGTACATTAGGATTTACTTCAACAAAGAGAGTCACCGTCCTCCAAATTTTCCTCTCCAGGCAGTCCAATTGTGCATATCCGTCACTGAAATCCCATGTATCGCAGCGACACACTTATAGATGTGAACGCGTACACATTAATATCAGGTTATATCCTTATTTAACTAAAACAAAAACCAGCCTTTTATTGTTGCTTTAGATGCATGATTAAATAAGGGTTAAAAAAGATTACCAACAGGAAGATTAGCGTGGATGTTGGTTGGAATGTTAATATCCTCGATTCCAAGAGGGAGCCATAAAATAACATATCAAGGGAGGAGGAGAAGGCCTGAGAATCACAGAGGCTGGCAGGACTATTTGTTCAACTAGAAATAGCAGTGCGCTATACGCTCCATAAACCTGACCAGGTCAACGGGGGCAACGGAGACCAATTTATCAAGTGAAGAACAAATTAAGCATTAAGAATGTTAAGTAATAAGTTAACTCATTTGGATGCACTGGTCCAGAAATGAACGCTCAGTAAGCAAAACCAGAGCAAGGCGAAAAATCTTGTTATAATAATCAATAGATTAAATACAAAGGAGGTATAATGAACCGTAATTTGTATTATCTCGTGCTTTTCTTCTTTCTTTAGCAAACATAGTATTGCAATGCTTCTTTTCCATATAAACATATAAACAAACATAATTGTGTCAAAAGACACAAAAAGAACACTCTTCAAAAAAAAAGAAAAGCAATTAAATTAATAAATAATTTTAAAAATAAAAAAAAATAAATACTGAATAATAAAATAAATAAATAATACAATATTATTAATAATAAATATTACCAATAATACATGAAAAACTTATAATAATCATGATAACAATAATAATGAAAATAATACTATTACTTGTATAACTTACCTACAAAATGTTCGAGCCAACATATCAAGCCCATAACCAGCCTCACACTAAATACAGATGTAATTATAATTTGGCTGTTGATAGTTAAAACAAATAAAAAGTGCTTCATCTTAATTATTAAAGAACTTAGCGTTAGCGAAGTTCGAAGTTAGTGTTTCTATTCAATTTTAACATGCATCATGAAAGGAGCTCTGCATGCACTTCAAATGTAAGAAAACACATCAAGAATTTTCTTCTTTATGTGTTATTATAGGTACTTTAGACTCTTTTCTTCCACCTGCTGGACATAAGTAGGTAGTAAACTATGGTCAATGCAAGTACTGAGTTATGAGAGTCAGCATTAATAATCTAATAACATAATATGCAACATGACATTGGATTCTGCATGCTTGAATAAATACTTCCACCATTCCACCACTAGAGTTGGGATAGGGTGTTATAGCATTCAACATATTATGTATATGTGCTGTGATATAAACTCACCTTGGACTTTTTACATTTATGTGGGTTTTATTTGACAGATAATCAAATGGCCGAGCACTTATGAGTGCTGTGAAGTTGCATGCTTGTGTATGAGTTTGTATGCTTTGTGTACCGGCGGTGATGACTGTGTATATGTTCAGGCTGTATTAGATTTATCTGGCAGTAGAATACAATTCTTCTCAGCCAATAACAGGAATTAAAAAGGCCTCCCAGCTGCGTCGTCTGCCAATCATCCTCATTCACACTGGTGTGCTAACAAGATGTGAGTGAGCCTGAAGTGATGTTTCTGACTAACAAGCTTTTTCTCACTGTTTCAAGGCCGTTGGTCTGACCTGCTTCGTGTTGATGCACCGCCAGATCCGCGCTTTCTTCTATCATCAAAGCTGTCTTCTAAATCAAATAGAAAACACTGTTCCTGGCTGAAATACCTCAGCAACTACTGGATGGGCTCCCAAAACATTTTCTACTGATATTCAATGTCTCTATAGAGGATCAATTCTAATGACTTTGGTTTATTTCTCTCATTCAGTGAACCATCCTCAGTGAGACATCTGTGAGATGGATTGCTTTTATTTTTCATTGAAATATCTCAACAATTATTGGATGGATTGCACATTAATTCATATTCCACGCAGGATGAATTGTAATGACTTTGGTGATCCTTTAACTGTCAATCTTGCACCATCAAAAGATCAAAATTCTAATATGTCCAATACTTTGGTTTATAAGCATACCTGCAAAACTAATGACATTCCCATGTTGGCATTGTAAAAAAAAAAGACTAAATAAATGACTAAATAAAGGACTAAATAAATAAATGACTAAATAAATAAATAAATAAATATGCCATTAAATGAACCACAAATAATATTAAAAATAAATGTAGGCATTCATTAATAAAATGTCCAGAAATGTATATTTCTCTGTTAATTTGCTTCATTTAATTATCTTTGTATTACTTCCCCTATCTACCTACTCTTCTATTTAATTGAGTCTTTTATTTATTTTGTGAACTTTTTAATTTATTTATTCATTTTTCATTTTGGCAGGTTTTGTCCTCCTTAGTTAGCATGTTAATTAGCATTTAGCATGAGTACAGCCGCACCGAGCAACTAGCGTGGCTGTAGGCTCTCAGAGCCGGGCTACTGTATGCCTGCAAAGAACTTGTTCATTAATATGATGTGTTGTCCGACCATGATGGTCAGCAAAAGTGTTCATAGCTTTTCTGAACTGCCACACTTGAAGGCGGGGTGAAAAACCGGCCATCAGAGAGAGAGAGGGGGGAGAGATGCAATAATTGTTTAAATGTGGGGATAGCAGTGCACATTTTCAGACAGTCTCTGCTGGAAGGCAGAATAGTGTTGCACTCGTTTGGTACACATCAAAAGTGACAGAAATAGTGGTTGTATAAAGAATGAAAAAAGGGGGATAAAGAGAGAAGTTCAAACCTCCATCTCCTCCAACTCCTCCACACAGCAGTGTGAATGCCGAATCGTCATTTTTCGGAAACTTACCGCTCATTACAGAAGTAACCTGAAGCTGTCCTTACATGTTTTACATTGATGGTTTATTTATCTAGGGGTGCTTGAATTTTTTTTTAAGTTGTTGATGTGCATAAATATTTTCCTTGCATTTTGTGTGTTTGTATGTGTGTGGTATCGCTGTGTGACATGATCCTTGTCAGCTAGATAAATTGCCCCCTTTGGGACAATAAAGGAAGTCATTATGAAGCCAATGTTTTGCTTAACATTTTTCACCGTTTGTATGATAGTCTTTATAAGAGGCAAAGCAGACACGAATCAGAATCAGCTTTAATGGCCGAGTAAGTGTTAACACATGCAAGGAAATTGACTCTGGTATTTTGTTAACATATGAGGTGGCTTATATCTTTTACAATTGAAAGGTGCTTATGAAATAGTCAGTCAACCTATAGTTTATAACTATTCAAGAGCACTTGCATACTAGCCTGTGGGTGTTTATGAGTGGTCATGAAGCATTATAAATGCATTATAATTCACTCTGAATGCCCTCATAATGGGCTATAGATGTGGTCTTCAGAACTTTAACATGTTAGCGAAAACGGGTGACAATGTAGGCTATTTTTGACATGAATGCATATTTAAAGAGGTTACTTACTTCCCCAAACAGAAGACACAAAAGAGGAGGGAAGAGTAAATCAGGCCTACATGTGTGTTGACTCAGCAGAGATCACATTAAAGTGGAAGTAGGCAGAATATTTTTGGCATCATTGGCCAAAAATTCCATAATAACCTTTCAGCATATTGTAATTCAAGTGTTCTGAGAGAAAACTAGACTTCTGCACCTCCTCATGGCTCTGTTTTAAGACCTTGGAAAATCTAGCCCTTTGGCCAATCACAAGTCATTTCAGAGAGAGAGAGAGTGATCCTATTGGCTGTTCATTCAATGGAGGCAGCTGTCAATCACTCGCAAACTCCGATCAAACGGTCAACTTTTTGCAGCAACATCCATACGGATTAATCACATTGAAAACACAAGATGGCGGCAGCGCCTTGATGATGTCAGATTTCATTCAGTATTCTCACATTTCATTCCATATTCTCAGGTTTCATTCTATATATATATATTTAATGCACACAACACAATTCAATGTGTAACCGTTAGACATTAGTGCAATGATGCAGAGTGCTTGAATAAAGATGGAATGATTAATGTAACAGGTTGCTTTATATAGGTAGATATCACAGTATATACAGTATATACAGTGTATACAGCAATGCTTATTTTTATATTCATATTTATATTGGAAGTGCTCCCTGTTTGTGACCCTTAAAAACAACAAGGTGATAGGTGATCTCCAGTGATCATATTCATAATTACAAATACATTTAAATCGTGTCCCGTGAAAGTGTGATATGTGCCACCATCAGCGCTCCCACACACTTTCATCATTCTTATTAACGCGTTCAACACGATGGAAGCCAGGAAAAAGAATCCACAGACTGAAGAATGGAAATTGCTTTTTGTTTCATGCAGTATTATTAAGCCAAATTATATCACGTTCAAGGCCATATAGAAGCCCAAGGCGATTGCCTGCTCTGTTGTAAAGAGATTCAGCCAGTGGTCTCTCCCTCCTATTCCATTGTGCTCTGTCATATTACATTTCCTTCCCAGGGGAAGCCAATCTCTGACATCTCAGTGGATTACTGCTCCTCTGCAGCCCCTCTGGAGGACACTCGACCCTGGGAGGAGGAGGAGGAGGAGGAGTGTGAATAAACCCCAATCTGCCCTTCTCTGCCCTCTTCCACCCCTCTTTGTCCCCAAGGAAGACTGCCACTGTGTCTCCACGTCAAAATGAGTCATTAGTTGTGTCTGTGAATCAAAGCGGCGGCAGCAATGTTTCCATATGGAGAAACAGGGAAGAGGTTGTGGTGTTTATGTTTGGTGGATATAATGGCAGAAAAGAGGTTGCTTATTAATAAACAAAATCTGATATAAACTGCCAAACAAATACTGACATGGGAACTAAAAATATCTGCGTAGTTTTACCGGAAACTTGGCACAGCTACTGAATATTTCGGCAAATTTGGCACGTAGCGTTTTGTCCACATGTAATGAGGTCACAAGGCTACAGTTCGCTAATTTGAGCATGCTTACTTGACAGCCATACTGCTGTGCATCCGGACCACCCCGTGATATAATTTAATTGCATATCACCCTCCCAGCACAGACAAATGGATGCTGTTTCTGTACCTACTCACATCTGCCTGGAAGAGCACATTTGTTCTCTCACTTTTAACATTTAGTTTACTATTTGTAATGTAACACATTATTAAATAAACCAAATTTGAATAAGGGTTAGTCCTCTAGTTGGCCTTTTTTCAAGTTGATGTTTTGAAGCCATGTTATGAAATTAGATTAAATGTAATACTCTTTGAATTAAACTTTTGTCAACAATAGTGTGTAGGGTTCCATAATATAGTGTACTTTATTAACTTTATAGAAGTTGCCTCCATAATAAGGTGCCAATATGGCACTATAAAAATAACATGTAAAATTAGGTAAACTCGGCTTTAAAGGAACAATATGTAGTACTGACAGCTAGTATTTTTAAATGGGTCCTGCAGTCCAAATTCAAAACTTTGGAACCATGGCACGTCTGCTCCTCCGGTGTGACTGATAGCAGTTAGCGTATGGCTGCAGAAGGCTGTGTTTGTATGCCAATTCCTTTAATATGTGGCAACGGGGTGTCGAAATGGGCTGTGGACGGGATCCCACTGGCCAAAACAAAAACAGACGTTCCGGACCGGAATGGAAATTTCTGAGAACATACTGGCTGAAGCATTGTTGTCGGAGAAGCCAGTATTTCAATTTAGTAGTTTCCTTAATCTCTGATGACATCATTTTATGATTTATTACAGTAAATATTACATATTGGTCCTGTAAATGGATATTCATACCAATCAGAGTTCAATTGCAACTGAAAAACACAAATTTCTTAACTTTTTTTTAAACTTTTAAACACCCATTCCGATGATTCTACATCCTGTTCATGTGGCCAACCGGCATCACAGTTAGTTGTAGCCACTCTCAGGTATAATACCCAACATGCACAGGGCTGGGTTCTTTGTCAGGGTCTGGGACGCATTAAACAACTGATTTACAAACTCTTTAACCTTGTCACAGTCATATGTGTGAAAACAAATGTTATTCAAAATCTGTAGCGGCATATGTACATGCAACTGAAAATTGTCTTTCCATATTTCCTCTACAACACAGGAAATTGCTGACAGCAGGCCGAAATGTTACACAAACCTAAGTCACATGCAAAGATAAATGTACTATTGTTATGTCTTCCAAGAGAGACAAAGACAGTCTTTGTTATTTCATTACAACCACGGCAGAGGATATACTGACAAAGTTGTCAAACTGCCATATCAAGCAGTTCCTCTGTGCTAGATTAAGGCTTTAATCGTATTTGGCTTGCTAAAATCACACTCTTTACCCCATCGGTGATCAGTCTTACCAAGTGCAAGATAAAGACAACCACTTGCATGACATATAATAAATAATAAGAGCTCTCTGCCCCTCTTGTTATTGAAATCCATGCAGTCCTTCACAGGGAGAAGCAGGATATTTACCAATTAGCACTCTGGGTGTCACAGCAAGGTTAGGATTTGATAGTGCATTTCACAGTGTAAATCCTCATCATCATGACACTGTCAGAGTTCATTTACAGGAGAAAAACGGACGCTAATTGTTAACAGATATTTAAACAGATTACAAACCCAGAGCTGAACGGACTTGAGATTTTTAAAGTTCACTTCAGCACCAGATATTTAAGTCTGTTCAGTTTGCCGTATAATCCCGTTATTAGTATGTATTCATTAGCATCCTGTAGATGTAGCTATTCACACTTCACTGTGCTGGAAAGAAGAATAACAGGGCAATTTGCACAGAATGTCAGTCTAAAATGACTAAATGTCTGTCAAGTGCATGGCAGGCTGCCCTAGCTGGGAGAAAAGCACTGCACTGGAAATGAGTTTGTCCTCTCTAAAACTGCCTCACATGGGGTGGTCACAGCATAAAACATGTAGTCTAAAAGATATTGCCATAATTATTACCCTTAGCTCATAATGCAAATCCAGTTTTTGTCCTATTATGCCTTCAGAAGACTGACAGAAATGATATCTCTCTGCTGTCGTTCCTAAATTTCAAAAGAAAGGGACACTTCTGTTGAAATGGCCTTGCCTTTTTACCTTACCTTATGTAACATTTGATGCTGTACTGCTTTGTCAAATGATTAGCATATGTTTTACTGGATTAGTAAAAGCATGCATGAATCATTACTGCCACATACGGCTTACTGTGGTGCAGAAATGCTAAAAAATGCAAATCAACACCAGTGGCCTTTTCAGGATAGTGTGAGTGTGTTTGTCAGTTTGCGCAGAGTAATTTAATGTGGCTCTAGGGATGGAAATGTGTGTCTGACCATCGGCCGGTCCACCACTTTGGTCCAGACTGAAATATCTTAACAATACAGACATGCTCTGTGTCAAAATGCTGCACATTATTACAGTTTTTTTGCAATTGCCAAGACACAACAACTTCTATCTATTGACCAGGTATGCTAAACCATGAGCACATTGTCTGCTTTACACTAAGGTCGAAGTTCTAAAACACACTTTTTGCAAATAACTGCACATCGTTATCTACATTAGACATTTAAAACTAAAAGCCTGTGTGTTCTGTTTGCTAAACACTGCCATTGAAATACCACACTCAAGTATCAATCACCTGCACCCAGAATGCACCTGTGAAAACACCTGTTACCAATTAGATCACTTAGAAATCAGAGCTTGAACACTATAAATAGGATTGGCTCTTTGGTGTGTACAACAATGGAGGCCAATTTTGGAGAGAGTGTTAGAGGACTGTAATTGTAATATACTGTATTTTGTTTACAGTACAATACAGTAACTATGTTCATGTCATCTTCAGTTAAAGTAATTGTGTCTGATACTGTTGTGAGTATTAGAAATAAACCATTTTTGTATTCCTCCATTGCATTTGTGTTCATAGTTTATATTTACGGCATGCTACAAATGAAAAGTACTCTAGATTACAGTGTTTTAATCTTAGCACATCAGTGTGCAGTTGGCATGTGGAAAGAGCTATTTATTTGGTGTTTGATGTTAAGTTGTGATGCAAAAATAACATTTTTAGAAGAGTTTATATAGTTTTGAATTAAGTGTTTATTTTCTTGTTGTGTGTGTTGAGAAATTGTGTTATAGCAATTGCAAAAAACTGTAAAGCTCTTCACATAACCGTGTGATCCAGATCTCATCTTTCTTTCCAGACACTGCCTCAGTTCTCCTGTCTGTTGAGGCACCGCTTTGAGCTTGAAGTTTTCTCATGTTCATCCCCTGACTTTTACGCCATCATGAGATTGACATTTCTGGTTTTGAGTGAAAAGTCTCAACAACTACTGATTAGATTCCCATGAAGTTTGGTACACAAATTCATGTTCCCCTCAGGGTTAATTAATCCCTTTGGTGATCCCTTGATTTTTCATCTAGTGCCAACTTTTCAACGTGTCCAATACTTTGGTTTATGACAGAGTACCTACACAACTAATGACATTCCCATCGTGTTTATTGCTAAACACGATGGGAATGTTAGCTATGTCATAGTATACTATGAGACAATTTTCTTTTCCTAACCAGTATTGATAATTGAAATGGAGTCCAAAGTTAGTATCTAATTTGCATTTGTAATTTTTGCATGCCTATATACACGGAAGATCTGGCTTTATTTGAGGGGTCACAAACATGAATGACATGACAAACATGACACAAATTGTTAATATGATGATGTCAGCATGATGTGTCATAGTATACTATGATTCATATTATACTATAAATCATA